>VMDR010002436.1:0-67399 GCA_007922815.1 Macrotus californicus
ATCTTGGGTAATGTAATTATGATGTGCCTTGGTGTGTTCCTCCTTGGGTCCAACTTCTTTGGGACTCTCTGAGCTTCCTGGACTCCCTGGAAGTCTATTTCCTTTGCCAAATTAGGGAAATTCTCCTTCATTATTTTTTCAAATAAGTTTTCAATTTCTTTCTGTACCTCTTCTCCTTCTGGCACCCCTATGATTCAGATATTGGAACGTTTCAAGACATCCTGGAGGTTCCTAAGCCTCTCCTCGTTTTTTCGAACTCTTATTTCTCCATTGAGTTCTGGTTGAATGTTTTTTTTCTTTCTTCTGGTCCACACCATTGATTTGAGTCCCGTTTTTCTTCCCCTCACTGTTGGTTCCCTGTGCATTTTTCTGCATTTCCCTTATCGTACCCTTCATTTGTTCATCTAATTTGTGACCAAATTCAACCAAGTCTGTGAGCATCCTGATTACCAGTGTTTTGAACTGTGCATCTGATAGGTTGGCTATCTCTTCGTCGCTTAGTTGTATTTTTTCTGGAGCTTTGATCTGTTCTTTCATTTGGGCCATTTTTGTTGTCTTGGCGCGCCTGTTATGTAGTAAGGGGTGGAGGTTTAGGTGTTCACCAGGATGGGGTGGCCATGTCACTGCATTGTGACGCTGTTTGTGGGGGAGGGGACCGAGAGGGAACAATGGCGGTTGCTCCGCTCTCTGCCAGTCTTCAGTGACCCTCCATGCCACCCACAGTCAAATTAGGCCCTTCTGGTGCTGGTTCTGGTGCTGATTCCCAGTGGGAGGGCTTATGTACGCTCCAGGACCCTGTGGGTCTCTCCAACAAGCTCCCCTGCGAGGCTGGGAGTTTCTCCCGCTGCCACCACTTCAACTCCCACAGGAGTTCCCAATCAGAGGCTCCGAGGCTTTCCTTCCTGGAGCTAGAACTCTGGGTTGCGGGGTCTGTCTCGCTCCCCAGTTGTTCCTCCCAGTTTACCCTCATGAGGGCGTGGGACGCCCGGTCAGCAGCCACCACTTCTCCCGGCCAGCCGTGCCTTTCCTGGATCCGCCAGCCACCGCCCCACGATGCGAGTCCTCTCCGCCCCTCCTACCCTTCTGGATGAAAGTTTCTTCTTTAATTTCTTGGTTGTTGGACTTCCATACGGTTTGATTTTCTGTCAGTTCTGGTTGTTTTTTGTTTTAAAATTTGTTGTTCTTCTTTTGGTTGTGCGAGGAGGCACAGTGTGTCTACCTATGCCTCCATCTTGGCCGGAAGCCTCTCCTTCTTTTTTTTGAATTCTTATTTCTTCATTCTGTTCCAGTTGAATGTTTATTTTCTCCTCCTGTTCCAAACTGTTGATTTGAGTCCTGGTTTCCTCTCTTCACTCTTGGTTTCCAGTATATTTTTCTTTAGTTCACTTTGGATAGCCCTCACTTCTTCCTTTATTTTGCATCTGTACTCAATCATTTCTGTGAGCATCCTGATTATCAGTGTTTTGAACTCTGTGTCTGATAGACTGGTTATCTCCTCACTGCTTAGTTCTTTTTCTGGAGTTCTCATCTGTTCTTTCATTTGGGCCATATTTTGTTGTCTCGGTACACCTGTTACATTGTAAGGGGTGGAGCCTCAGGTATTCACCATGGTGGGACAACCCACTTTGCTGCATTGTGGCAGCGAGGTATGTGGGAGAGGGGTCAGAGAGAGAACAATACTGCTTGCTCAGCTCTCATCCTGCTTTCAATAATTTCTCCTGCTACCCATAAGTGAATTGGGTGCTTCTGGTGCTGATTCCCAGGTGGGCAGATTTCTGTCTGGTCTGGGACCCCATGGTTCCCTCCAATAGACTCTCCTTTGAGACTGGGAGTTTTTCCCACTGCCACAATCCCCACAGATTTTTACAGCCAAAGGGTCTGAGGCTTTATTTCCCCACACTGGAACCCTGGGTTACACAGTCTGTCTCGCTTCCCAGTTGTTCCTCCTGGTTTATCCACGTGCAAATGTGGGACCACCAGGTCTGCACCCACCTGGTCTGTCACCTTGCTGCACATCCTCTCCACCCCAGTTACCTGTCTCTGCTCCTCCTACCAGTCTGGATGAATGTTTCTTCTTTAACTCTTTGGTTGTCAGACTTTCATACAGTTCAATTTTCTGGCAGTTCTGGTTGTTTTTTTGTTTTTAAATTTGTTGTTGTCCTTCTCTTGGTTGTGCCTGGAAGCAAAGCATGTCTACCTACTCCTCCATATTGGCCAGAATTTGATTGTACTCTTTAAATGGTAATTGTATATTATGTGACTTCATCTCCATAAATTATGTATATATATATATATATATATATATATATATATATATATATGTCTTTGTGATGTGTAAAATCATTTGTGTACATGACTAGCACAGAGCTTACCCCTCTAAAATGAGTAGGGACAAGGGCAGCTTGCCTTAACTTTCCTCTAAAGTTTATTGCAGCCATGCTCCACACATACAGTTGGATTCAGCCTCTTGGCCAGTGCTGCTACATATGTTCTCCTTGCATTCACTGATGTGCCCACAGGCTGAGGGACATCATTCCCATGTGGAGCACCACCCCCCTGCAGTGAGTACAGAGAGCTCCTAATTTACCCATTTCTGGGAATAATCATGAAGTAATACATGTTCCTATTAGTATTGAGCCTCTTCATGCATAGCAGTGCCCATCAAGGCTCACACAAAGGTGAGATGGGCTCTGGAGATCAGAGCAAGCAGAAGGCCAGCTGCTGTAATGCAATGTGCAGTCAGGATTTCCTTTCAGCTAATGAATGATGCTCCATACTCATCCAGTGCCTCCTCCCACACTGATTTCCAAGCACTTAAATTTATGGTATTACTTTCCTTGGAGAGGTCCATGGACAGGCAGGGGCCAGGAGGGGAGTGAGAGCCTTTGGAGCTGGATGTGCACCATAAGGAAGGGAGAGGGTGGCTGAATTGTTACTGCTCTGGCACTCCAGGTTGGTACTCAGGCCTTTCTCGCTGCTTGGCCTGGGTGTATTACTTTGTGTGAAGATCCCAGTAGGCTGATGGACAGAGAAGTGTGTGTGGGATGGAGAGAACAGTCTTGGATGCTGTGAGCTCACCCAGAAAAGGCTACTCTATTAGACTGCCAACAGCAGGAGGGGCCACCAGCTCTTCTCCATCCATCCCCTGGTCTAACCTCCAGAACACAAGGAGTCTAGCAGGCCTCTGGTTACCAACCTCAGACAAGCAACCTTGCTGTCCCTAAGGCCACGTACATAATGACCCCAGATGAGTGCATCCAGATGAACTCTCTGAATGGTCAAACTTAAAGAAGTGAGCTCATGCCTCTGGGATTCTCTGCCCTGGATGAGTTGGCACAGCAGTTACCATACATGCTGCCAGGGTCCCTGCCAGCTGCAGTTGTACCCAAAGTTCCAACTACCTGGTGATCAAGCCCACTCAACTCCCAATGCCAGAGGCCTTAGGTGTTTCCTTAGAGTTTCCTTGCATTTCCCCTAGTCCTGGGACTTCAGGAGAAGCTACTGATAGCGCTAAGGACTGTTCCTAACCCAATGGCTGCCATGTGGTTGGCCCTTCACTGGGGTACAGACAATAGTCTGAATGAGGGTTTGTGGGAAGGGAGAGGGGCCCAGCATATGCCGGGCAAATCGCTTGCATCCATGGCCCTTCCCAATGTGTAATGTGCACACATGCACACACACTCACATCCATAAGAGGCAAAATATCAATGCTCAGCAAAAAGGGGTGAATACTGAGGAGGAAGGAGGGAATTGTCAGAAGTAGGACCTCTGTAGCTGGAGAAGCATCCAGCTTAAAAAGGAAAAAAGAAACAAAATCTGACTTCCCTTTACCCCCAACCAGCCAGTGCTCTCTTCCCACCCCCGCTGCTACATTAAATTAGAAGGTGGCCTCACACTGCAGGGGGAGGATGCTAATTAGGGCATCAACTTTGTGCCTCAACCCCAGTCACTTTTTCTTGATGACATACACACATGGCTCAGAGCCTCCAGACAGTCCCTGTCCTGGCTGCTGACACAGGTCTCTAACAACAACAGCACAACTAGGCAAGACCATCTCCCAGCTACTAACCTAGAAATTCTTCATTTTCTCTCAGCTAATGGCACTTGTTCATGTCAAATTCCACTAATTGGTGACACTGGCTTCTCTCCTCCAACAAACCCACAGTAGCCAATTAAGGACCAAGGCTCCCTAACTCAGGGGCTCCGTCCTGCTCCCTGACCCCGTCCTGCTCCCCGACCCCACAATGGTTCCTCCACTCCTCTCTTCCTCATTGTGTCTGGGGCTCTCTTCCTTTCTGCTGAGACAAGATGAAGGAGGTATGTCTGGCAGCTGTCAACCTGATGCAATTGATGACACCTTTAATTGAATACCCCAATGCCCAAGGCATGGGTGCTGAGGTGGGGAAATTGTTCCTCCAGCAATGTCAGCATAAACCAAGGACAAAGTCAAAGAAAACTAGGCAAGAATACAGAAAAAGAGAAAGAATAAAACGACACGTTCACCTCTTTTTCAAGCCTGGTGCTCATGGAAGCCTAGTTCTGAGGAAAAAGAGACAAGGAAAGTCAGGCCTGGGCAGCAGGTCAGATGACATCCTATAGTCCCAGACTCCAGGTGGAGACTCAGAAGCAGATTGTATGCATTGAGGCTTTTGGGGAGAGATTTTTTCCAGCTAACATTCCCAAGTGACTCCTTTGGAAAACTTTGGGTTATAATATAGGTCTCAGAGCAATGCTGAGTATTTCTGGTGCTGCCCTCCTCTGCCGTTGCTGAGGGGGATCCTCAGCAACAACAGAAATGTGAATGATAAGGGGTTAGTACTGCCTGTGAGAAGCCTGGGAAACCATCTCCAGTATATTTCCCTAAAGGGGATCACTGACAACCATGACTCCAGGTGACCCTTGGGCAGGTGGTGCAGCTGAAAGAGCCCTGACTTTGGTTCCCAGTTTACTTCATTCAATTTTTAGTTCATTTGTGCCTCTGTTCATCTATTCATCCATCCATCCATCTGTCCATTTATCCATTCATTTATACTCTATGTCAGATGTGTTTAAAACTTAGTTCACCTCTTTAAGCCTCAGTTTATCTTATATGTTAAATGGAGATAATTTAACATGTGTTTCAGATTTTATGAAGGTTAAATAAAATGATATTTGTGGAGGACTTAGCCAGAGCTTTTAAAAAATGTTATTTTCCTTCTGCTTTTTTCCAATTCTTCACAAAGAAACCCTTCCTCCTCTTGAAATCCTGTGCCCCACAGTCTAGCAATCTCCCCAAACCAGAAGACATTTGCTTCTGGAAGATAGAGTTTTGTTGAAGTTGGTGAAATGGGAAGCCGGAGGAAGATGGGGCAATGGATTAGGAAAAGGGGGCAGGTTTCAATGTAGCCAGACAGAAATGCCTCAGGAGTAAAGTTCTAGAACTTCTTATGAGGCTGGCTGCTGACAGGGAGGTGGGAGAAGAACCAAATTTTCCCAAAAGGGTGTGTTTCTTAAAGTGGTTGGGGATCTAAGAAGTGGAAGGTAGGAAGAAGGAATGAATCTTTCTGCATCTTGATGGAAGGTCAATATAATTTCTATTCTTGCAAATTCTCTTAGAAATACAGCCTTATGGGGACTGGAAAAGGAACTGATTTCTTCATAAAGCTTACTAAGCAGTCTGCTGGAAGCCATTTGGTAATTTTCCCCTTCAGGAAAGTTGTGGAAGTGCCCCCCAACCAATGTTACAGAAACAGACATAGGGGGCTGGGTCTGTGGGCTCCTGCCCTGAATGACCCCACAGAAAGGGTATGAGGGTGTATCCTGAGATGCACAGAGGTGATTCCCCCAGATGTCCCTCCACTGGCAGAGGGGCTTTCCAGCCCAGGTGAATGGCTTACAACTGTTGTTCAAGTTGGTATGGCAGTGGTTCACAAAGCCTCTAGAGAAGTGTGGTGTATCTGGAGTACCATTGTCAGACAAGGAGCTTTTGGGGGAAGGGGAGTGTAGGTGATGGGATTTTTATTAAAATAAATATATTTTATAAAATAAAATGCAAAATTCACATACTATTTTAACATCAAATGTGAGAGTTAAGCTTGAGTGGGCTGCTTTGGATTCTGCTCCTTGATCCCTGAAGGGTACATTTTTATTCTTTTCTTCTTTTCTGGGTACTTCATAAAGAAAAGTTTGTGCCCTGGCTGATGTGGCTCAGTTGGTTGGGTGGTGTCCTGCTAAGTGAAAGGTCGCCAGTTCAATTCTAGTCAGGACACATGCCTGGATTGAGGGTTTGGTCCCTTGTTGGGTCATGTTCAAGAGGCAACTGATCTGTTTCTCTCACGTTGATGTTTCTCTCCCTCTCTTTCTCCCTCCACTCCCTTCTCTCTAAAAATAAATTAAAAAAATAGTTTTTAAAAAAACCTTGGAGACCAAGTTTCTGCTGGTGCAGAAAGCACCGTGTCCTGACCAAGAAAAGAAGAAAGAAAGAAAGAAAGAAAGAAAGAAAGAAAGAAAGAAAGAAAGAAAGAAAGAAAGAAAGAAAGAAAGAAAGAAAGAGAAAAAGAAAAAGTTTGAAAAGCCTCTCTTTTTGGAGCTCGATGTTTAAGTGATGACCTCTGTTTTAAAGGTCACCTTGTCCATTCCCCTGCCTTTAGATAGCACTCTCAAGCCAGGCTACACACTAAAATCACCAGTCAGTAGTAAAAAGATGCCAGGCCCCCTCGGCAGAGATTTGATTTCATGTTTCTGGTGTGGGGTCTGGGCCTGGGTGCTTTCCCAGTGGCTCTCATGTGCAGGCAAGGCTGAGAACTACTCCTCTTAAATGCGGGGCTACACCATCAGAGTTCTAGACCCTTTGAGCCTACTAACCCCCCAGCTCTGTTTTTTTCTATGAGTGTCAGGTAGTTAGTCTGTTTTCTTTCCAAGCTGCCACCACCCACATTCCCACTAAAATCATTTTCTCTATGACCTTCCCATAGATTCGGACATACAGTCTTCTTTTCTACCCCACCAACCAGTTCTTGAATAAACTCCCAAAGATGAGGAAAGAAAGTGACATTTTTAAGTGTCTCCTATGTGCCAGGTGTTATGCTAGATACTTACAGATGTCTCAAAACCACCCAATTTGGGGTTAACCATCTCATTCTACAGATGAGAAATCTGAGGACCAAGGAAATCAAGGAACATGCTCTATATTTCTGGGATTCAAAGCCATTCTGTCTTATTCAAAATCCAGGCCCTTTCCCAGCCACCCATTACAATGCATTGCCTTTTCTAACTCCACCACCTTTTTAAGAGCTTTTTCTTATTTATTTTTTATTTAATTGTTAAACTATTGCTTTACTACCAGGGACCATAGCTCTCTATGGGTAGAGAGCTATGAGTAGACAACAGAATGAACTTGAGTGCAAAACATCTCACATTACTGGAACCTATCATCTCTGAACTCTACCAGAAATAGAGCCAAGTGGTTGGATCTTTGGATGGCCCATGGAGCCAGCCACTAGTTCTCACTTTGAGGAATCAGCCTTGACCATTCCCAGATGGGAGCTAACCTCTCTTCTCAGCCCAGTGTGTTACTGATTGGGTAGTAGTCTTGTTCTTAAATCCTATCTGACAGGGAGCAGGAGCACCTTCTCTTGTGGGCTGCTTTGTACAATGCTCTTAGATCCTGACCTTTTCCATGACCCCCTGGGTAAATAAGATATTTCCCTATTTATACTTCCCCCCAAGTATTTTCCATGCCTGTAGAGGATTCAACACTGACTTTGCAGTCACCTCTTTTGCATTCTCTTGTGGGGAATGGAAGTCCCACCTCTACCCTGGACTAGCTTATCTCTGATTGGTTTAAGTTACCAAAATAAGTTACTACCCTTTAGTCATGTCAGCTTTTTCACCTTTCATTTATTCAACTAATGTTTAGGAAAAGCTTAATGCAGGCCAAGCACTTGGCCAGCATTGTGCTAATTAATAGAGACATAATGATATTGTTTTTCCTCAGGGAGCTTACACTTTCCTAAATAACCAAAGGGGGATACCATTTACTGAAGAGCTACCCATTCATTATGTGGCTGGCTCCCTACTAGAAGGCTATATTCTTTAACTCATTTAGTCCTCCCAACATCTTGTGAGGTCAGGGTTCTTGCCCCCTTTTCACAAATAAGGGTGCTGAATCTTACTGATGCTTATTATTAGCCCAAAGTCATGGAAACAACAGTGGTTGGGCTAGAGTCTGAGCATGCATCTGTGTTCCATAGCCATGCTTTTTCCTTTATCCTGGGGATTTTATATAGCATAGTGGTTAAAAACAGACTCTAGAAGCAGACAGACTTAAGTTTAGAATCCCAGCTCTGACACTGAATTGCTATGCAATCTTGAACAAGTTAATTAGCTTTTCTGAACTTTGATTTCTCATCTTTAAAAATAAAATATGGCCCTGGCCAAGTGACTCAGTTGGTTGGAGCATTATCCCATACACCAAAATGTTGTGGGTTCGATCCCTGGTCAGGGCAAGTATGGAAGATAATCAATCAATGTTTCTTTTGCATCTCTCTCTCTCTCCCTTCCTCTCTTTAAAAATCAATAAAATATATCCTCAAGTGAGGGTTTATAAAAAGATATGAGAATACCTATCTCATAGATGGTAGTAAGAATCTCAGAAATGTTATCTGGTATTTTAGAGCTAATATTTAGGCCTGGTTTCACTGACAGCCAGGTAACCTTTGTGGCAGGTGCCAGCATCCTGGGAACTATTGTATCTTACATGGATTTTTTGCAACAGCCTCCAGCATAATCTGATGGACACCTTAGTCCTTATCTCATTTGCAGAACAAAGGTGGATGTCATGTATTGAGTTCCTGGATGATGAAACCTTTCATGCTTCAGATTTCAGGTTATCTCTACTGCCTTATTTCTCATTGAGGTTTCCTGAATCAACTGAAATGTAGTCATGCTTTACTTTCTCGATGGTGATCTTCTGAAATCCATCATGACAGTGTCATGTTAACAATACCAAGCATGCAGTAAATACACAGCAAAAAAAAAAAGAGATACTATTCACTAAAAGAGAGGGTTTCTTCTTTGTCTTATTCTTATTTGAAGAAAATTCTGAAGTCCTTAATGCATCTCCCAGAACTTGGAACTTCTTCCTACTGCATTTGAAAGAAAAGAAGTCTTCACCCCAGCTCCAACATCTTTGTCTCATCCTTCTGGAAAGAGGAAACTATGGTGAAGATTTCTAATGATGCTTCCATGCTAAAGGAATAAGGAAAGCATCTCCCTTGGAAAATCTGGGACACCTTTGTTGGATGCCAGTGCAGCCAAGACTTTCCATTAAAACGTCTCACTAGGCCCTGGCTGGGTAGGTGAGTTGATTAGAGCATTGTCCCCATACATCAAGGCTGCAGGTTCCATCTCTGATCAGAACACATATAAGAATTAACCAATGAATTAATAAATAAGTGGAAAAACAAATCTCTCTCCCTCTCCTTTCTCTCTCTCCCCCTCCCTCCTTTCTCTCTCTCTTTTCCTCTCTTTTTCTAAAATCAATAAATATAAATAAAAAAGGAAACATAAGATTAGTAAAAAAAATCCCTCTCTGGCATCAAGAATTTTCAGGAGAGGCCAGCAGTGGGACCTGGGTTGTATTATCATGGTCATCTTTCTACTGACCTCTTAATATTCAATCAAGAAATCTGTTTGGGACTCTTCTGAGGACTTCCAGCCAAGATGGAGGCATAGGTAGATAACACTGTACCTCCTCGCACAACCAAATGAAGGACAACAACAAATTTAAAAACATAAAACAACAAAAACTGACAGAAAATTGAACTGTATGGAAGTCCAACAACCAAAGACTTAAAGAAGAAACATTCACCCAGACCAGTAGGAGGGGCAGAGATGGGCAGCTGAGGTGGAGAGGACTCACAGCAAGGTGGTGGCTGGAGGACTGGGGCAAGCAAGGTGGCTGGCAGAGTGAACACTCCTATATTTGTGTGTGGATAAACCAGAAGGAACAACTGAGGAATGAAACAGACCACACAACCCAGGGTTCCACCATGGGGAAATAAAGCCTCAAAACCTCTGACTGAAAAAACCCATGGAAGTTAAGCCAGCAGGAGAAACTTGAAGGTTCACAGGAGAGTTGGCTGAAGAGACCCACAGATTCCTAGAACATAGACAAAATCACCCACCCGGGAATCAGCACCAGAAGGCCCTAATTTGCTTGTGGGTAGCAGGGGAAGTGACTAAAAGCTGGTGGAGAGATGAACAAACAGCATTGTTCCCTCTCATACTCCTCCCCTACATACAGCACCAAAGGCAGCGACATGGGTTGTCCTGCCCTGGCAAACACCTAATGCTCCATCCACCCCTTACTACATAAAAGGCACACCAAGACCAAAAAAAAAAAAAAAATGGCCCAAATAAAAGAACAGATCAAAGCTCCAGAAAAAATACAACTAAGCGATGAAGAGATAGCCAATCTATCAGATGCACAGTTCAAGACACTGGTAATCAGGGTGCTCACAAAAATGGTTGAGTATGGTCACAAAATAGAGGAAAAAGTGAAGGCTTTAAAAAGTGAAATAAAGAAAAATATACAGGGAACCAACAGTGTCAGGAAAGACACCAGGACTCAAATCAATGGTTTGGAGCAGAAGGAAGAAATCAACACTCAACTGGAACAGAATGAAGAAACAAGAATTCAAAAAATGAGGAAAGTCTTAGGAACCTCCAGGACAACTTTAAACATTCCAACATCCAAATCATAGGGGTGCCAGAAGGAGAAGAGAAAGAGCAAGAAATTGAAAACTTATTTGAAAACTTTCCTAATCTGGCAAAAGAAATAGACTTCCAGGAAGTCCAGGAAGCTCAGAGAGTCTCAAAGAAGTTGGACCCAAGGAAGCACACACCAAGGCCCACCATAATTATATTACCCAAGATTAGAGATAAGGAGAGAATCTTAAACACAGCAAGAGGAAAGGAGAGTTACCTACAAAGGAGTTCCCATAAGGCTATCAGCTGATTTCTCAAAAGAAGCCTTGCAGGCAAGAAGGGGCTGGAAAGAAGTATTCCAAGTTATGAAAAGCAAAGACCTACATCCAAGATGACTCTATCCAGCAAAGCTATCATTTAGAATGGAAGGGCAGATAAAGTGCTTCCCAGATAAGATAAAGTTAAAGGAGTTCATCATCACCAAGCCCTTATTACAGGAAATGTTAAAGGGACTTATCTAAGAAAAAGATAAAAAATAGGAACAGTAAAATGACAAACTCACAACTATCAACAACCAAACCTAAAAAACTAAAACAAACTAAGCAAACAACTAGAACAGGAACAGAATCACAGAAATGGAGATCACATGGAGGGTTATCATCAGGGGAGTGGGTGGGGAGAGAGGGAAAAAGGTACAGGGAATAAGAAGCATAAATGGTAGGTAGAAAATAGACAGGGAGAGGTTAAGAATAGCATAGGAAATGTAAAAGCCAATGAACTTCTATGTATGACCCATAGACATGAACTAAGGGGGCAGTGCTAGTAGTGTGAGGGGGGTGGAGGGGAATAAAGGGGGGGAAATGGGACAACTGTAATAGCATAATCAATAAAATATATTTAAAAAAGAAATCTTTGTGGATGAATTTTTACTCTTACCCTCCATCTCCTGGTTGTTTGGGATCAGAGGCTAGTTGTTGGTTATTTGTAGGGATGAAGAGGAAGGGATTGGTGCTACAAGAGCATCACTATGTCTTTGCTGGTATAAATTGGAATCAGAAGGCACGTAGTTGCTTCCACACAGGATGGGTCCAATGTCAGAGACAATCAACTTTGACTAGTACTTTTCTGGGTGGAGAGAAAATAGCAGTGCCCTGAACCCCTGAAAATTCTAATTGGCCTGAAGGCTGGAGGGTTTTCCTGGCCTGGTTGATGGTGGTTTTACCCAGCATTGGGTATTGAATATCAACATACTCTGTAGGGAGCCAAAAATATAATTCACTTCATCACTCTGTTTTTTTTCTTGTTCACAAAGAAAGGACTTTATTAGCTAGTGATGCAGACTGAGAAATACAGAAATCTGCAATCCACTTTACATGTAGTAGAACAATGTTTACATTACAATAAGTGTCAACTGTTTTATGCAAATAGACAACACTTTAAAGGCACATTCTTTTATTTTTATTTTTTATTTTTTTAAAGATTTTATTACTTTATTGTTGTTCAATTACAGTTGTCTACATTTCCCCCCCACCACTCCCCCCCCGCCACCCCAGCCAATCCCACCTCCCTCCCTTGGTTATGTCCATGTGTCCTATATAGTGTTTCCTGGAAACCTTTCCCCTCACTGTTCCCTCCCTTCTCCCCTCTGGCCATTGTTAGATTGTTCTTAATTTCAATATCTCTGGTTGTATTTTATTTGCTTTTTTCTTTTGTTGATTATGTTCTAGTTAAAGGTGAGATCATGTGGTATTTCTCTCTCACCACCGGGCTTATTTCACTTAGCATAATGCTCTCTAGTTCCATCCATGCTGTTGCAAAGATCTCCTTCTTTCTCTCTGCTGTGTAGAATTCCATTGTGTAAAGGCACATTCTTAAAGAAAAGCTTCATTTACAAAATAAATAAAAGGTAAAGAAGCAATTACTGCTTTTAAAAAGCAGCTGCTTTGTTCAAGAGTGGAAGGTTTATGCTTGCGTTGAAAGAGAGCATGATCACAAATAACAAAAACTATGAACAAATGAAAAACACTTTTACCATACAGCAGTACACTTTCAAACACTTCATAACTCTTTACTGCTTACCTACTAAGCACCAATTATTTTATGCCCAGCTAGGGATAGAGGCTCCAGGTATGAATAATATTGCCTCTCTTTTTAATTTGCTTGCAGTCTAATGACTTGATAGAGCTGGCTTGACACCTGCCAGAAAGTACCAGTGTCCCAGATGAACCTCCTTCATATGTGGACTTTTTTGGAAACCTGGGAGATATCAGAATCCTCTACTTGGTTTCCCATGTGAAAGCCAAGCTCTCAGGGCCTAGATTGAGGACGCAGGAGAAGGGAGCAACAGTATGCAAAATGGAAGAACGTTTGAACAGTGGATGGTTCCCTGGAACTCTGCCTCCTGACCTGATCCCAATCATCTCTTCTTTCCCTTCTTACTCAAAAGCTTACCTTGAAATAGGACAGATGAATTAAGACCTGGTGCAAATCTCATTGCTTTAGAAGTGGTCAACAAACCACACTGAGATACTGTCTTTTTTGGTGGAGCTCAGTTGAAAAGAATCACAGTCAATGTTTAGTCTTCTGAACAGACTCTACTGGATTTCATTGTTAGTGAATGCAGTATTATTCAGTATGCTGGAATTTAAACAACAACAACAAAACATCTGTACCAAATGGATAGATTTTCCAAGCTATCTAGGCCCATCTAAGAAGTATCTCTCAGATCCAGTTGCCAGAACTGTTGTTTTCTGTTGAAAAGTGACTGCTTTCTTAACTCAAAACTGAAGAGAAAGTTATCTATGCGTTATTTAGAATCATCTTCGTGTTAAAGTCACTCTGCCTTACTCATGAGATTAGAGTCTGCTGCATATACAGCTGCTTTACTTTGAGCAGCCATTGGATTGAAGCCTTCTTTGTGTCCCTAATACTAAGGGCCATGCTAGGTGCAGTGTAGATAGATACTCATATTTATTAAATTTAAATATGTGTGAGGTCAAGAAGAGAAGCCCCGTATCCCACTCCCCTTTCATCTTTACACTCCCTTGTCCCCAGTTGCAAGCATACTGCCTCCATATTAGTTAGTCTGGCCCTGACAGCAAAGTGGTTACCACCCCCTCCTCTTCACCAGTCCTCTGACCTTTTGTTGTGGGAAAGTGCAGGGGCTTTGGAGTCATGTAGTTCAAAATTCAAATTCTTGTTTTACTACTTTCTAGCTAATCACTTTATATCTCTGAGCCCCTATTTACAATGCACAGTACCTACTGAGCTCATTAAATGAGATAACATAAGTAAACCACCTAGTATATAGTAAGTGGCCAGCAAAGGTCCATTCATTATGTTTAATCTCTTAAAACTCTTTCTAAGTCCTGAGAAGATTGGGTCTCTGACAAAGACTTTTCTAACAGCCCGCACAGCTCAAACCTGTTGGAGCAAGCAAAAGTGCCATCTGCCTGATTCCTCTAAATTCTTCAAATTCAAATCCAAGCCTTTATCAGTTGTTGTTTTAATAAGGACTGTTTCAAATTTGAGCCATGTGCACTGTTAGTACAAATGTAAAATGCTGCATCTACTATGGAAGACAGTATGGTGGTTTAAAAAATTAAAAATAGAATGATGGAATATTTCAATTCTAAATAGAATTGCTGAAGTCTACTTCTGAGCATATATCCAACATAATTAAAAGCAGAATCTCAAAGAGATATTTATACACCCATGTTCATTGCAGCATCATTCACAATAGCAAAGAGGTAGAAACAACGCAAATGTCCATCAATGGATAAATAAATTTAATAAATAAGGTCTATTTATGCAGTAAGATAGCGTAGGAAGAAAATTTTGACACAAGCTACAACATGGTGAAATTTGAGAGCATTATGCTAAGTGAAATAAAACAGACACAAAAAGGTAAATACTGTATCATTGAACCTATATGAGATATTTAGAGTAGTTAAATTCATAGAAACAGAAAGTAGAATGCTGGTTGCCAAGGAGTGGGGAGTGGAAGGGAAGTGGGGAAAAGGGGAATTTTTGTTTAATGAATATACGGTTTCAGTTTTGAAAAATGAAACAGTTCTGGAGACTGGTAGAACAACAATGTAAGTATACTTAACACTTCTTACCTGTACACTTAAAAATAGTTAAGAGGATAAATTTTATGTTATATGCAATTTACCAAAATTTAAAAAAGGTGAGGTGGGGGGGTTGTTTCCTGGATATTGAGGGAAGCTTTAAGTTGAAGAGAGCATTTAGGCTATGATCTAAATTTTGAGGCTCCCAAATGTTTTCTCCCAGCCCCCAAACTCCAAAATCATACTCATACACCTGCCTGTGTATGTCTTCCCTGGAATGCCTAACAGGCATATCTAACTTGGTGCATCGAAAGCATACTATGGTTTTCCACCCAAGTCTGTTCCTCCTCATCTTTCCAATATCAGGAAATGGAGCTACCAAACACCCAGTTGCTCAAACTGAAAATCTAGGATACATCCTTCACTTCCCTAACTCTGCGTATCAAGTTCATCTTCAGGACTTGTCAGTTCCCTGGCTAAAAATACATTCATTAGCTTTCTTCCACTGCACTGGGCCAATCTGCCATCACCTCTCCATGAGGTGGTGCTGGTGCCTCCTGCTTTCCCTCTGACTCCCTTTCCCCAAACAGTCTCTTCCGTGTGCCTTTAAAAATGTGAATCAGGTCCTGTTGCTTCTCCTGAATAGTTTAAAAGATGACATGTCTCCTTTAGAATAAAAACTAAATCCATCCCATGGCCTAAAACTCCCTTCCTGATCTAGCTCTTGCTTGTTTCTCCGACTTCATCTTCCCCTTGCTCAGGGTGTCCATACCTGTAAAATGGGTACAGCAATCATCTCTCCCACATTGTGAGTGCCAGCTGTGTTCTAGGCCAAGCACCTTACACACAGCATCATATATTGTCCCGCTTCAACCTAACAAGGTAAGTGTTAAGAACCCTAAGATTAAATGAAAGTGTATGATGCTAGTACACAGCAAGCTGGAGCCAGAAGAGTGAGTACTAGCTCTGGGGCAGGGATGGGGAGACACAGGTTGCAGAAAGAGTTAATTAAGATGCCTCTTCCCAAATGCTGGCCCTCTCCATCTCGGCATCTGCCCTTGTGGGTTTAATGAGAAATCCAGGCACTTTGTAAGAGCCTGTACAAATAACTTCTAGGTTGCCACTAACTCATTCAGCAGAAAGAAACCCAGAGCTGCCAATGCTTCAGGGAAGATAGTGAGTGGAAAGAAGGTGGTTTTTATAGCGCCAGGCAGGCAGGATTTGCGTAGTTGAGTGTGGGCTCCACCCCTGAGTCAGAGCTGAAAAAGCCAGGATCCTGGCTCCTCAGCCCCTCTCTTCACAATATTTGATTAGGAATTTGGGGGCGGGACCCTGGCCTGGCACAAACACGGACACTCTCAGTAGACACTTTCACTCCTCTCTCTCATACACACTTTCTCCAACCCAAGGAGTCCACAGACAGAGAGACGTGGTCACTCTCTGAAAGGTTCAGCTCCAGGTAAGTGTAGTCATTTTACTTGTTTTCACTGTCTTGTAGTTCCATAAAGAAAATAAAGAGATGGGGCTACTCGGGAGTGGGAAGAGGGAGGACTCATTCTTCATTTTCTGTGGGCCATGACTCCAGGATGCTGGAGAGAGCAAAGGGGAAGTAAAGAGAAGGGAGTTCCAAATACTACCTTTGTCCTGCAGCTCCTTTCTGATTGGGGTGGGGGGAGCGCTCCAGTTCTCAGGCACTAAAGCAAGGGAAGCCAGCTCTGCCTTACTACTATTCATAAATGCTACCAGCTTAGCCCCATGTCCCTGCTGTCTCTCATATAGGGTTGTGAGAACTAAACACTACTATGGAGGAGGGGAGTTTTGCATATTGTGTCTGAGTATGTATGGGTGTGTGTGTGTGTGTGTGTGTGTGTGTGTGTGTGTGTGTGTGTGTGTGTTGCTGGGGTAAAAGGGAAAGAGAAGTTTTGAGAGGTGACCATGTCTAGGGAGCTGTGAAGTGTGGGTCCAGTCCAGGACGGGGGTAGCTTCTGATTTGACTTCTTCCACTCTGTCAGGAGGGAGAGATGGTTTGCTAGAGTGGAGAAATGAAAGAACAGCAGTAACCCCTGAGTGAGCTCCCCCACCTCACAGAGTGCCTGTCCTAGGAACTTTCCACCTCACAAAACTCTGAGCACAGGAGGGTCTCTAGCATTAGGGGATAATTTAAGAGTAGACAAACCTGGTGCAACATTGCTAAGAGATGGGGGTGGGGCAAGAAGAGGCACAAGGTCTCCACCAAACTATGTCAGAAGTCAAGGCTCTTAAGGAGAGGACGCAAAATGGGTAGGATGCATGCCTTTGGAAAGCTGAGTCTTGAAGAGGAAGGTGGCTCTTGTCTGCCAAGGTGCCCAGTCTAGAAGGAGAAATGGAGACAGAGGCTCACTGTGCCAGCCTCCAGACAGCCACCTTGGTCCTGCAGCACCCCAGAGCTGTGCATGGAAAAATGCACTGCTGGCAGTGGGCCGCTCCATCAGTCTACTCTCCTGGCCAGAACCTGGGCCCAGTCAGCAAGCCCAGGCAGTGGGCAATTGGGTCAACTTTCTGAAACACTGTGGGTTCTTTGTCTGAGGCCTCAGGCTGCTTGAGAATGAGCCAGGGTGCCTCTCCTCTGCAGCCCAGAGGCTGATGGGATGAAGCAGGCTTAAAGGAACTGCTTTCAGGGGACAGAGAGGTCTGGGAAGGGTGCTGACCACAAAGTGACTATATTGTCCCAGTCAGGGTCCTTCCTATTAGTTCTTTGGATTTGATGGTGGCTTTCTTTCCCCTGTTCACAGTTGCCAACCCCAGCAAGGTCCAAACAGCAATGTGAGAGATATATGTGACTTTTCCAGGACCAGGAAAGGTTCTGAGGTTTCCCCATCCAAAGGTGACACTCATACCTCTAGGAGGTGCCCATTGCTCACAGGACTATGCAGTACTTTGGCTGTAGGTATTCAGAGCAGGGTGCTCAGGTCTGATATGTCACCGCCTGGCCCCTCATCTTCCATACTTTCAGCTTCCCTCTCAGATGACACTAGGCCTACATTTCTCTCTAGGACAGCCTGTTCTTATCTCACTAGCATGCATATAAGCACAAAGGCTGGTGCCAGGGTAGGGGTCTCAATATGGAACCTTGTAATTCAGATGTCACTACAGGGAGCTTAGGATGGGAAGGAGATGCCAGAATCCCATTCTAAAGCCACGTTCCCTTGGGCATACATCAAATTCTTCAATTCCTAGTTCTTTTTTTAGTGTTCCTCAATTCATGGCCCCATGTAGCTCTTGCATATGTCCATGGTGCAGCATGAACAGTGCTGACACTTTAATAGATACCACAAAAGACAGTTAAGTGGACTGACTCAGATTCCACGTACTCAGCCACTCTAGAAGACAAACGCCAGTATCCCCAGTCTGGAGGGAATCTGTAACCATTATATGAAAACCCTGTGCCTGCCAAGTTGCATATGTAGTCACAAACTGTTTACCCGAAAGTTTTCTCACCCAGCAGAATGTCCTAGATGTTGGCACTTTGGAGGGTAGCCCAAGTCTCATGGTGGCTGCAGAGGGACCACACCCCTTCGCAAACACTCAAAACCAGACTTTCAGACTTCCCAAGAGACCAGAAGATCTTTCCGAAGTAGTTCAAATCTTCCCCTTTGAGGTCTCAAGCCACTGGTGGAGGTTTCCTGAGACATGAAAAAAGCCACAGGGCTTTTTCTTTGGACTCTTGAAAAGTATTATTTCCCTGGGGAGTCCAAGTTGGACGTGAACTCAGGCCTGAAAAGCATCCCCACCCCACTGCACAGGGATTGCTATGGGCTCTCCAGCTGCCCCAACAGAAACTTCAGGTTGCAATGGATCTGTCCCTCCAAAAAAAATGCAGCACTCCCTATTCAAGTTTCTTCTAATCTCAAAGACTCTGCCTCTGTGACTCTATGACTAGGGGAATATGCACCTAGGTCTCCTCAGGTAGCAAGCTCCAGCTAGACCCAGTGTGCAGAGCCAGCCTTGGCAAAAGGCATGGAGGAAGTGAGTGCAAGCTCCAGTTCTCAGATGTTTGGCATTATGTCAGATCTGCTCAAAGCCTAAGACTCATCCATTCTGCCTCCCTAAAGTCTCACTCATGCCTGCTTGCTCTGTTTTCTTTCCCTTCTTGCAGAGAGACAAAATGCAGTGGGCCTCTGTCCTGCTGTTGGCAGGGCTCTGCTCCCTCTCCTGGGCTCAGTATGATGAAGACCCCCACTGGTGGTTCCACTACCTCCGAAGCCAGCAGTCCACCTACTATGATCCCTATGACCCTTACCCCTATGAGCCTTATGAGCCTTACCCCTACGGGGTGGAGGAAGGTCCAGCCTATAGCTATGGCTCTCCATCCCCACCAGATCCTCGAGACTGCCCCCAGGAGTGTGACTGCCCACCCAACTTCCCCACGGCCATGTACTGTGACAACCGCAACCTCAAGTATCTGCCCTTTGTCCCCTCCCGCATGAAGTATGTCTACTTCCAGAACAATCAGATCTCCTCCATCCAGGAAAGCGTCTTCGACAATTCCACTGGACTGCTCTGGATTGCTCTTCATGGCAACCAGATCACCAGTGATAAGGTGGGCAGGAAGGTCTTTTCTAAGCTGAGGCACCTGGAGAGGCTGTACCTGGACCACAACAACCTGACCCGAATGCCTGGCCCGCTGCCTCGATCCCTGAGGGAACTCCATCTTGACCACAACCAGATCTCGCGGGTCCCCAACAATGCTCTGGAGGGGCTCGAGAACCTCACAGCCTTGTACCTTCAACACAACGAGATTCAGGAAGTGGGCAGTGCGATGAGGGGCCTCCGGTCATTGATCTTGCTGGACCTGAGTTACAACCACCTTCGGAGGGTGCCTGATGGACTGCCCTCAGCCCTTGAGCAGCTGTATCTGGAGCACAATAATGTTTATTCTGTTCCTGACAGCTACTTCCGGGGGTCACCAAAACTGCTATATGTGCGGTTGTCTCACAACAGTCTCACCAACAATGGCCTGGCCTCCAATACCTTCAATTCCAGCAGCATCCTTGAGCTCGACCTCTCCTACAATCAGCTGCAGAAGATTCCCCCAGTCAACACCAATCTGGAGAACCTCTACCTCCAGGGCAATAGGATCAATGGTGAGACCTTGGCAAAGGGGCATGGGGAGTGGCTGTCTATTTCATTGGAAAGACCCTATTCTGAGGTCTAGTAGCAACACAAAAGAAATAGCAGTATAGTAACTAGAGAACAAAATGAGGCAACCTGAAAACCAAGCCTTACACTTAAACTAAATGGCAATATTAATAAAATTCAGTGGGGAGTGGATTGGTAAGAAGACTTCCCAGAAGAGGTAAGTTTCAGTCTAGGTCTTGAGAGATAAGTGGGCATGGGCTAGAGGAACTCAGGACAAAGCCATTCTGGGAAGACAAATAGCCACTAACAAAGAAACCCAATCATTGAACAAGTTGCCTGTAGGAGACAGCCAGGAAATTCCTGTGTCTGAGAGGAAGGAGTCATGTATTGAGGAGCAGTGAGATATGATTCAGGAAACGTTTGGGAGTGGCATTTCATAGAGAGAAGGGATTTAAGTTGAACTTCAAGAATCCACCCTAGAAGGAAGTGGGCTAAGAAACCATGGCACATCTGTAACTACTCTCTGATCCAGAAGAGGATGAGCTCTCTGTTTCCACCCAATCTACTCCTGCCTCTCCAGCCTGGTCTTGTGTTTAGGTGTTTGTTTTTCAAACATAACAGCTGGTGGACAAGAATGTGCAGCCTCTCAGAGCTAAATGCAGTACTTGTTCTGGTCAGTTCTCTCTGGAGTTCAAGGAGCCCCTGGAAGTAGGGCAGAGATCTCCCTAAAGTAACATGAGCCTGACTGAATACCACAAAGCCCTGGAGTAGGGGCCAAGGAAACTGAGCTTCTTGTTTTCCAAGTACTTCCTTATAGGTGCCTAAAGGAACCCCAAAAGCTGCCTCTCTGCCTCTAAGAACTGAAATACTCATTTCAGATTGGATTATCCAGTTGCTTTTCAGCTCTCACTAAGAATCTTGTGTTCAGAATGTGCTAACATTACTCCAGGGCCTCTGATGTCTTAATCCTATCTGGAAGGTCCTGAACCAGCATTTAATCTTCCTTACTCTGTCAGAAAATTTCCCCTCTCCCAGGGGAAAGAAAGACTCACTGATGATCACTAACAAAGGGTTTTGAAGTAGAGCCTGCTGAGAGAGAACAGCACAGATAGGAACTGTGTCACTCTGTTTCTCTTGATCTTTTTTCTCCCTGTGCTCAGGGAACAGATCAGTCATTTGGCAAGATGTCAATGAACTGGATAGCCAGCCCTCTGAGTGAGAGGGCCACCAGTCTCAGAGGATGACAGTGGAGCTAGAAAGGTGATGAGGTGTCTGGTCCTTAAGTTTGAAGTGCAAGACACCATCGTGTGCATTGCAAACTGTTTTGTCTTTAAAGTTTCTCTTTCTTTTGGGGATTTTCTCATTCCAAGGGAGGTGGTTCTCTAAGACATCTCTAAGATGTTTCATGCCACACAGTGTTTGACATTTATCGGTAGCTGTCCATCATTCCACAAGTCACCCAGAAGTCACCACTACTTACCTGCCACCCATTCTGAATCCAGGAGGATTGTCACATCAGAAATGTCATATTGTATGCAGTGCTTCCTCAGAGTTTGACCCTGAAAATGGGACAGCAAAAAACAGCTGTCATGGGAGAGAACCCATCCGTTATTGCCTAACTGTGTAATCAGAGAAGCTTGGTGTGGAAATAGCTTCATCACAGTGTCTGTCACCACTCTGCCCTCATACAGAACCACATCTGCTGCTCAAATATTAGGTAGCCCGCTCTTTCAAAAGCTCTGGTGAAGATAAAATTACTTTACTAAAGTGTCCCAAGGTCTCGCAAGAAAGTTCTCCCTTAAGTCAAACAACCTAAAATTTTTCACTGTCTATCCCAAAAGCCAAATCCTCTTTGTCTAATTATCAGTCTGTCTCCTAGTCTTCTCTATAGGCAAAATAACAACAATTTCTTATTTTTCTTAATTAGTGAATTAATAAATGGAAAGTGCTTGGTCCATGGTCTGGCACATAATTGAAAAAGCAGTGCACAATTTTTGTTATTGTTAGCTTTGCTTCTTATTACCACTTTGAAGTTAACAGGCATAATTTTGTTTTACTTTCTGCATTGCAAAGATGGGGAAACCGAGACACAGAGAAGGAAACATAGTCTCTCCAGGTCACCCAGACTATGTAGGATAGCATCCTGAACCCCTGCTTTTATTGTACAAGGACCTGGAGCCAGGTGTCTCTGGATGAGAACGTGGGGAGTACCTCTCTGATTCAGACCACCAGCAGAAAAGATAGTTGCCTTGCACAGGCAGCCAGGGACCAGGGGTGGGGGAGCTCTGAGGGAGGATCCAAAGGGGCAGGAACCAAATGGTGTGCAGGGGAAAGGTCTTGTCCTCTCTTTCCTCTTCCTTCGTCCACTAGCACCTCCCTCAGTTTTTCCAGCCTGGCAACAGCAAGGGAACACATCTGGGACTGTTATTCGGTAGCTCTGGGAATCCAGGAAGCAGGGCGGGTACAGCAGGAGGAATTTGGAAAGACTCATGTCAGTTTTAATCTGGGCTGGAAACTGTCTTCAGAGTCTCCAAGCAGAAGAGCCCTGTCCTATTCATGAACTTGGGGAAGACACACGGGGGGCTCACAGTGCCCAACACATGAGTAGAATCTACATACACTGTGTGTCCAACAGCCCCCAAAGACCCTCATATTTATATATGCAGAGTTGGGATACAGGATTTGAACAGATGGTGTGAGGGCTCCATGCAAGGGTAATGGATCTATCCTGGGACCTCCAGCACAGTCCCAAATAGGGCTGGAAATAATACTTAAGCTGGGCCACTTTACTTCTCCCAAGTCCACCCCACTCCACTCCTGTGCAGACACCATAGACCCAGCCCCTGGCCCTTGCTCTGCCCCCAAACTGCCCACTTGGAGGCCACTTGATCTGTTCCCCAGCACCAGAAAGGAAAAACAAAAACATTTCAGATTTTCTCTCAGTACTCTCCAGAGAAGGGTATTTCTCATCACCCCCTGTGCCCAGTGTCTCAGTATTCCTGGGGGCTGGACCTTCACAGTACAAGTTAATTCGCTGCAGGCCCACCCCATCTCCTCTTGGTCTGTTCTTAACAGAGACTGAAAACAATTGGATGTGCTGATTTAAAAACATGTTCTTCATCAACCTATACGTTCTCTATGCTGTCTTCCTTCCAACCTTCATCTTTATTCTTATAAACTCTCCCTCCACAGTGTCCTCCACTGCCCACCCTGGGAAGGGAGTCAGAAAGCCTTCCTCCCACGCCTGCTGCCCAGCTTCAGGCCAGCACAATTTCTGACCAATGAGGCAAGCTGAGGAGAGCCTCTGGTGGATACAAAAGCAAGCCCTGCTCTGGGCAGCCTGCGTGTTATGGCCCTTGAGGTGTGCCGTGTGGATCCTGCCCTTAAGACCAGATCTACTGGAACTATCACACACACACCGATATTCCTGAAGCTCTCACACACCACAATGAAGGAACTAAAGAGGCCTCAGAACTTTCAGTGGTGACTTTTGTTGTCTTTGCTGGACTTTTAACTGAGTTCTTGGGATTTCTTCTTTCAAGTTCTTGACCCAGTAGACTCTAGACAGAGGTGATTGATTTGTCTAAGAGGACAACCAGACAGATAAGGGGGTGAAAGGTAGCAGCAGAATTTATTAAAACCAAACAGAACTATTGTACCTATTAGGATTACGTGGTTTATGGGGAAAGCTTCAAAAGGGGAAAATTCTTTTGAGATTTTTAAATAACAGATAAACCACGATCATATAAAATGCAGGAGGTAGGGGAAATGTGCATGTTACTTTTGAGGTTCACAGCAGCCTCATTTGTGGGTTTTTGTCCCCTTGAACTACAGAGACTTGCTCACTCCTCCAGCAGTGATCAGAATGGAGCTCCGCCCCAAAGCTCTGGCTCACATAGACATTTGCTTCTCTGCCCTGGATTTCTTACTTTAATTTCCTGCCACTTTCTCTATCTGCAAAGTGGCAGGAGATATTCAATCTCCCTAGTCTTCCATCCCAAAGCAATTTAGCAACGCCCTCTGAAAAGCTATCCATACTTCAAAGCTCCTAGGGTTGACCTTTGATTTCCTTCTGCTCTCTCCTACTGCACACAGATGAGAAGAGATAAGGTCCTGGCTGGAAAAACACTCAAGGGCGTTCCAGGGTGTTCAGGGTAATGTCCAGGCTGGGAGTGGGTAGGAGGCAGAGCAGCAGATGCAGCAGAGGTCCCACTCTGTCCCTAGTTTTGCCTCCCAGTGGTGCAAGTCGGTATGACTCTAATCCTGTAAAAAGCTTGGGCCACCCATCTAAGTTCCAGCCTTAGAGGCTGTGTGGCTTCCCTGTGGATCCGGGTCGCTGATCTGGCCTTCTCCCACCCATTTCCGCCCCTCTTGTCCCCACAGAGTTCTCCATCAGCAGCTTCTGCACCGTGGTGGACGTCATGAACTTCTCAAAGCTGCAGGTGCTGCGCCTGGATGGTAACGAGATCCAGCGCAACGCAATGCCGGAGGACGCGCCCCTCTGCCTGCGCCTGGCCAGCCTCATCGAGATCTGAGCGGCCCTCGCACTGGGCGCGGGGCCCAGAAGCCCCACGCCCCACTGCATTTGGCTTGATGGTTTGGTTTGGCTTTTGCTGGAAGGTCTAGGACAGATCCTGTGACTGAATTCCATGGACCCCCCCACCCCCTACCCTCCACCCCTGTAGTCTTTTCCCCTGTAGGCAGGGTCAGGTGGGATGAGGGGACAGAAAGCTTTTTTGCTGAGGTACATGGCCCAAACTCTTTTTCAGGACAGAAATGGCGGCAGAGGGAGTAATCCCTGGCAATGCCAACGTCAGAAATCTCACTACCCTTAAGTTCTTCCCAATGATCTGATCTCATGATCCTTGGGCATAATATATAACCTGCTTCTCCAACAATTCCCGATTCTGTGAGCAGTGCTTGACAGCTCTCCCACCTGCAGGGCTAGTCATGCTGTCCCTCTGGGCTGGCACTTGCTGCTCCTCAGAATATACCTCTCATCCAGCTGCCTCCTCCTAACTCCACCTCATCCACTCAGCTTGTTCCACAGACAGCTCTTCTACACCTTGTGCAGAGGCAGGAGAGACCCCAAGGCACTTGGGCATCTGCCTGTCAGAGAACCCACACTTGTGTCTGAAATTGAAAAGACACCAAGAGTTACCCCTGGGCCTCCCTAACCTCACTCCTTGAAAGCCACCAAACTGGAGGTCACCAGTGTGGCGATGATATTCATGGCCTGATGTGGGAGGAGACAACTAACCTTTGGCTTAGGTAAGTGTATTGGGCTATATAGCAGTCAGGCAGTTCTTTGAAGGTAGGTCAGACTTCAAAAGAGGAAAGATGAGACTGAATTGGCTGGGCTGAGGAGTTTACCCAGTAGTTCCATTCTTGCCCCGCACTGTCTGCATTGCCAGTAGCTCCCAACTTGGGTCTTTATCCTCAAAGGAAAAACCATGTAGCTCTCAAAGCACGAGAAAGGTAATTTGTCCTCTCCTCTTATCCAAGCAGGAAGGCCTATATCCTGATCAAAGAGACAGGCTCCAAGCAGCCCTGCACTTACCTGCTAGCCCAAGGAGGAGGCTGTGGTTCACCTGTATTGATTGATTTGTCCTTAGGGCCACTGTTCTGTAGTACCAGCTCTGGCTGGAGATGCTTACTGGGTCCATGAAGCCCAGGCAGCCAACTCCTGCCTGCGCTGAACATTAAACCCTCTGCTTTCGCATCTCTGAGCTACACCCTCATTACTGAAGGTGTCTGTTGCTTTACAGCTTGGTTGGAGAGCATTGAATTCTCCCTATTTCTGAAAAGTAATGTTGCCTGGGGCCAAACCCCCTTCTCTTTGGGGCACCATGGCGATGGAGCCATCTGGGCAGCCCAGGGCAGGAACTGCTGGAAGAGAGATAGCCCTACCCTGGCCCCTGCCCAGATGCCATTATGTCCCTGATACTATGTGTGTTTTAAAGCAGCTTCCTTGAGAAGTGAAAGGGGGATCCTTGGAATATGTTCTTGGCTCCAGACCCTGGAATCCACAAAAGCCAAACCAGCTCATTTCAACAAAGTAGCTCTGATTTGAGGGGCAAGGCTGCTCCTGCCCCAGGGCTCTTCAGAAAGCATTTGCATGTGAACACCATCATGCCTCTATAAAGGATCCTTGTTACAGGAAAAGCATGAGTGGTGGCTAACCTGACCAATAAAGGTATTTTACAATTGCATCTGTAAAAATGGAGTCATTAAAGGCAGATACTTTAAGGGGAACTTGTTGGGTCACCTAGGCCTCAGACAGGAAGAACTCACCTCATCTATTCTTGGTTGGGAAGATGTAGCTAAGGGGTTAACAAATTATCTTTCTATAAAAAAAATCATCTGTATAAAATCTCTAGTTAGCATTCTTTATGCATTGGAAGTTCTTCTTGAAGTCTAACTTCAATCTCTCTAGTTACATATTTCCTTCCATTTGGTCCCCAAGAGATAAAGAACCATTGACTTTTTTCAATCATTCTAACATTTTTTTTTTCTTCCACCATCCCCCCTTGTCAATCCAGTAATTCTGGGTCTCACCGGTCCTGAGTATTGTTGTCTTAATCTCTCCTGCCCTCTAGTGACAACTGTGTAGAACTGGAGACAGTCAAGTACTGAAAAGTCCAATTGTGCCTGGAAGAGGAGAAAATAAGCATTCATGTGCCCATCCAACCCTTTATTCATCCTCTCCATGCACATTTCTTAAAAGCCTTTAAGTGCCAGATGTTGTGCTAGGTGCTTAGCAAATGTTATAAAGTTAAGAGGGCAGACTACGGTTGTACTTTCAGGACAAGCCACTGTTTTCTAATAGGGAAATAACTTATTTATTAAGCACTAATATATTCTGTGAAATTCTGTGCCAAGTACATTACAAATGTTATAACTCCATCTGAAGCCAGAGTAAACTAATTTGATTATAAATCTCTGGAGCAAGAAATAGATAGGGATCAGAAGGACATCATGACTTTAAGCACAGGCCTCTCTGCAAGGACAGCACGTCCAGCACATCCTGAGGGAGGTGAAGACATGAACACAGAGGCAGGGATCCAGCCAAGCCATAAGGAAGGATCCTCTGCCTCTAATTTGAGCTTCTTAGTGGCTCCCATGAACATCCCAACCATGAGGAGCAGGGGAAGAATGGGAGTCAGATGCAGACCTGCTGCAAGGCTGCCTTCTTTCCTACATCCAGTGCTTCTCACAAGGGCAGTGAGAGTGGACTCACAACCCCTTGGGCCCGAGTGGCTCTTTTTCTTTAGGTACCATTTGATCAGTACTTATTATGTGCTAGGTGTTTTCCTTATGCTACTTCATTAGCATTCCTAATCACTCTATGCATTATTTTACAGATGAGGAAACTGAGGCACAAAGAAGCTGAGGTCACCCAGGAAGAAAGCATTAATGCCACTGACCCCAGGCCATCTGTGTCCCGGGCCTGTCAGTCTTGCTATATTGTTTCTACTGTGTGGTCCTGAAGACCCCTGTGTTACTGGTATAAGTAGGACCTCTAGGAGTATGGAGAGGCTTGGCAGTAATGGGGTGTCATAGTGGAGGGAGGCCATCTTCCTTTATTTTTCCTGGACCTAAATCCATTCTGCTCGCATTCACAGTCTCTTTATGAATTTTCTGGTTCAAATTCATTCTTCATTAGTAAGTGTATACTGAGTGCACTGGGGATACTTCAGAGAACAAAAGCAAATAGCTCTGGCCTTTGAGGGTTTTATAGTCTAGTGCAGTGATAAACAATAAACATTAACAACAAAAAATATCACCCCAAGGAGAATGAGTTGTGAGCACAGAACTACAGGAGGATTATCGAGAGGCCTGACCTAGACTGGAGGTTCAGGGGTAGAGACCCAGATATGGAGGGAGAGTGTAGTTATCCCAATGAGGAGATGGGAGAGGCAGTCCAGCAGAGATAATTAGCATATATTAACACTCTAGAAGGAGGAAGCTTCGAGACACTGAAAGAGAAAATGGCTGGAGTGCAGAGAAAAAGAAAGAGATTTTCAAGCGATAAGGCCGGGGCTGTAGGCAGGGGTAAAACCAACTATTGCCTTTATTCTCTAATTTCAGACACAAGTACCAAAAAACTACCAATATCCCCATCCCGCTGTCCAAAGGCCTGTGTTAAACGCAGTCTCACAGTTCTATCTTCCAACCACTAGTAGGCAGCACTTCACTTCGCATCATCAAAGGCTTCCCCCATCCCTGCTCGTCGGAGATGGTTCCTCCTCTGGGTCTCAGGTTACACGCTCAGAGAAACTTCTCCAGTAACAAACTATAGAAGTGATCCCGGAAAGAATAGTCTTAATCAGAGGCTTTCTGAAACTTTAGAAAGTCTTCAGTTCGCTCCACGTTCTTCCAAACCTGCTCTAATTAGCGCCCAGCCCCTTCGAACACCGACCAGAAATCAAGACCGCAGAAGGCGCAGTGTAACCCGGGGTCATGACCGTGTGTGCAGTGAACCCCTTTGGCAGTCTGGTGAAGCCTATGGACCTCTTCTCAAAGTGCTTTTAAAGGCATAAGATAAAATGAATAAGTTTACAAAAGAAACCAATTACATTTAAGTAGTTCTAAAATACATAAATGTTTGCATAGTATATGTATTTTCATTAATGCACCAAATTAAATAACAAGATCTAGCAACAAGTCTAATTAGCTACAGGCATTTTGAAGTGCTGATGAATGTAAATGGCATTTCTAAGTATTTCCAATAACTTATTATTTCTGTAATGTGATACAAAAATACCTGTGATTTCAGTTGGTGACAAAGCCTCAGGTACTGCTAATACTGCTGTGATTTGTTACCTTACGTAATTGACGGGATGCTAGATTTCAGTTGGCTGTGTGAAAAATAAAAATACAGTGTCTTCATCCCACACAGACTTCTCTAAGTTAAGCCATGAAAAGACAGGCAGAATCCCGGATCATAAAGACAAGAAGGCAAGTCGCGATCCTTTCTCTCTCTGAGTGCAGCTCCACCATTCAACACATTTTAACTGTATGCAAAACCCTGAGCCAGACAATGCATCACCATCACTAGTTGGTACATTTAGGATATGAAAGAATGAATATAGACCTCCCAAGTTACTTGCTATGAAGTTTGATGGGGAGAATAATAACTAACATGCATTTTGCTTTAGCCACTTAAAAGATACAGTTGATTTAAATAGAACCCATGAGGCAGTTTGATGTACACATAAGTGCCAAAGGAAATATATAGACAAAATGTTTTTTCATTCTTCTTGAAAAGGAAGGAATGATGAGGGTTGGGGTCACTAGCAAATCTTCAAGAGCAGCCCCAGGCACCCTTTTCCTGGGGGTCTGAGAACCACTCCTTTATTCGCTAGCTCAAGCCATTACCACAGGCACTCAGGTACAGGGTCCACAGCTGAGGTGTGTCATCAGGACATTCAGAATCCTGTGTAGACTTCTTCAGACTCTCTAAGACTTCTGCCTCAAACACTCTGCCTCAAACAAACTGATGGAATCGCCCACCACCAGCTGAGCATCTAGGCGATCCAGGCTGCCATGTTGTGTCCAGTGGAAGCAAATGCTCAATTCCATGGCGGCTTGAGTTCCTAGAGCGGCAATCCTTCTTGGGAACTACACCCCACCTGGGGACAGAGCCCACAGGTGATTTGAGTAGGACGGACACAGAGACTTATCAAGCCCTTGGCTTCCCCAGGTGGTCCAGGGAGCAGAAAAAGCGGGGGAAACTAGCATAGAAAGGCTGAAATAGACACAAGAACCAAGCAGACCCTGCCCAGTCATGCAGGGCTCCAACAAAAATTGAAAATGGCAAACATAAATATGCTGTTTTTACCTACATGTCCAGGTTGCCAGCTACACTTATAAGAAAAAGAATTACACTTGACTTAGTTTAAGAAATAATAACAGGAAATGGGTCAGAGTCCCAACAGAAGACAAGGAAACCTACTTATATAAGCAAAAGCATTGAAAAGCTGTAAGGTTAATTTTGGGCACTCCTAAAACTCACCAGCAGAGAACATTCAACCTCAATAATCCCCACATCTCCTCTACAGGTGTCATACAGAGCCATGGGTCTTGGCAAAATAAGACTCTGGAGATAGGTTGGGACAATACAGATGCATGCCATTGTAGTACTGCATGCCACTGGTGCCAGGCTTAGCTGGCAATTCTCGAGGTAAATTTGAGTCAACAATTGCAGTTTGCACAAGAAGATGTGGGGAAAGCCGTTCCAAGGAAGAAGCCACAAAACCCAAATCCCAAAGTAGAACAAGATATACGTGGTCAGGTGTCAGGGGCACAATCACCTCTAAGCTCAGGAGGAAAGGTGAGTCAGGATCAGATGGGGATATGATTATGGCAACATGGGAGTGGGCTCAGTGCATCCCTGATGACTTCAGCCCATCCTCACATGTGGCACCTTAAAAGTATGAAAAGCATCTCTCATTGGGCTCAATAATCACATTTTCTGAACAAGAATTATAACAGATTTCACTAAATAAGCATGTGTTCACGAGACTTTAGAAGAGAACATTTAAAACCATTTGTGTCCTCGGAAGTCTAGGTCATGCAATCAATAAGGTCTATTTGGAAGACAGACAGTCAGATAGAGGGGTTATGTCAATTCCAATTCTCTAGCAGTAGAAATTGAATGTAGCTGATCTAAGTGGAAAAGGAATCCACTTATTTGTTCATTTGTTTGTTGCCCCATTAAGTGGATGTCATATCAGGTAGCTCATAGAGTTCCTAGGAGGGCTCTAGAATTGGGCTTGAAGGACATGCAGCCAGAAACAATGCCTAAGACCATGTCCATAAAGACCCACAGCCATGCTCCCAGTGCAGAGACATGGGGGCTAGCCCTAGCAACACCATCAGTAGTGGATAATGGTGTTGATAATGGTGTGCTTCTCTTCATGAGAAGCACCAGTGCTCCTGCCTATGGAATCTGGTTGTATCTGCCATGACTATCCTATCCTCACCAGAGTGGGTTCCACAGGCCTCTTCTTTGACATGCCACTAACTTTTAATTCAAGGTTAAATTGGCAGAAGCAAGTCATCTGCTAGTGGTCTAGAGGTAAGTGAGGATGGGAAAGTGAGCACCGGCATACTCATCTTCAATAGTAGGAGTCGGGTTGTGTCATGTGGTAGAGAATGACCCTGAATTAAATAAGAGCTCAGATCCTGAGTGGTCAAGCGAATGGCAGAGTCTTCTTTTGGGAAATCTGAGGATTGTTCTCCATACCTGCTTCCATGGCAATTCTGTGGAGCTGTGTAACAGATACCCCCATGGGTATAGGGTGTCCTTATATAAATTAGGGCTACTGCATACAGATGCCTCCTTCCTCTTAATCTAGAAATACTTTATTCTGGCTAATACTGCTTTGAGTCTGGTTTCAAGTCTACAGAACTCATCTGTATTAGTTTCCTGGGGCTGCTGTAACAAAGTACTACAAACTGGGTGACATAAAACAAATTTTAAACTTTACTTCTTCTCTAGAAGTTCTGGAGGCCAGATGTCCAAAATCCAGGAACCAGTAGAGCCACACTTCCTCTGAAGCCTTTAGGAAAGAATTCTTCCTGATCTCTTTCAGCTTCTGGTGATTCCTGATGTTCCTTGGCTCGTGGCCACATCACTCCAGTCTCTGCCTACCTCCATCTTTCCACGGCTGTCTTCCCTCTGTGTCTCTCTGTGTCTCTTTGTGTCCTCTCCTCTTCTTATAAGGACTCTAGTCATTAGATTTAGGGACCATCCTAATTCATTATTATCTCATCTTTATCTTTAACTAATTTTATGAACAAAGATCCTATTTCAAAATAAGGTAACATTTTCACTGTCTGAGTGGGCATAAATTTTGGGGGAAACTGTTTAGTCCATCATACAGTCTAAAGGAGACTTCCCTAAGGCAGACTGAAAGAGCTTCATCTAGGATGTCAGACAGATATTTCCAGGGACTTGGGTATTGAATACCAGCCAAGCATTACAGACTCAGGTCTTGCCCTCTGGTGGATGACATCCTGACAATGGCAAAAACAGTCCAAGGTAGGCATCACATAAGCACCAAGCCAAAAAGAGAGAGAAAGAAGAGAGGATATCCTTCTGGGTAGGTGCAAATGGAAAACTATATATATATATATATATCCCTGAATCTATACTGTTCCTTTTTAAATTAATTATGAAATATTTCAAACTTACAAAAAATGAAGAAAGCAATATAACAAAGACCCATGTGTTTACCATCCAGATTTACCAAATGTTATCATTGCCATGCTTGCTTTAGAGGAATTTTTCAGAAAATAAAAGATTGCAATGCATTTTAAGTCTCCTTTTACCTCTTCCCATTCCTGTTTCTTCCTCTCCAGAGATAAACTCTTGCTGAGGTTTGTGTGTTTTATCATTTTATTGCCTATTTTTGTATCCATAAACTAAGTAGAGAGATGTTTGTGCCTGTAAACTGTATATATTAGTACTTTATGTATCACTCTGCTTCTTTCACTATTATGTGTTCAAGATTTATTCATATTGATTCTTGTAGTTCCAGTTCACTCATTCTAACTACTGTATGCATACACCTAAGTTTATTTTTCTATTCTCCTTTGGAGGGACTAAATCTAAAATAATTTAGATTATTTTCAACATTTTACTGTTAGAAATAAATAATGCAGTGGATACTCTTTCACCTGTCTCCTTGGGCTTGCATTTGAGAGTCTTTGTAGTGCATATGGCAAGGTTTCTCAATGGTGGTGCTATTGGCATTTGGGTATGGATAATTCTTTGTTGGGCAGGGGTGGGGAGGACAGAATGGTTTGCATTTAGCAGCTAAATGTATTTAGTGGCTGTTACCCACTAGATGCCAGTAGCACCTGTGTCCTCTCCAGTCAAAATTAAACATGTCTACAACGTTGCAAAATGATCCTTGATGGGGGTATGGGGGGTGACCAGGGAACCCACCAGTTAAGAGCCACTTGCGTATTTGTCCAGGAGAAAGTTGCTGAGTTGTGAAGTATGAACAATTTTCCTTTACCTGCTGCTGTCAAACTGCTCTCCAAGGAGTTGCACACGTGTACTCATATCCACAATACATCAGGGAGACCCCATGTCCCCACAATGCCAAATACTGCTTCAGAACTGAATAATTTTGACAGTCTGATGGGTGAGACTTGGTTTGATTTTCATTTTAATTGGCATGTCCCACCTTTTCTTTTCAAACAGATAGTACTGATCTATTTATTCTTAGAATTTATGCTGAGCCTTCATTGGCAATCCCACAAAAAGGAAAGGACCTACATCTGCCAACCCAACACTGGGGATCTGTGATTGGACTCTAGCTACCAGGCAGGCAACAACCAAACTGACCCGCCACCAAGAAGGGTAGTCTCTGAATGGGGCCACAACTCTCTGTGCTGTGGGAAAAGTTGAACACCGTGCATCTTTTCTAGTCTACCTGGTGGGAGGGAGACAAATGCAGAAATTAGAAGGGGCACACTAGCACCCTTCCTCCTCTTGTGGAAGGAGGAAGAGAGGTGGCCTCTCTTGCCCAGAACAGGATGTGTGGGGACAACAGCAAACCCAGTGTCCCACCCAGGGTCCACTCCAGAGAAGCTGCTGCAGCTACAATAGCTGTGTAGCATTTCTAAGCAAGGGCAGTGGGTGGGTACATGTGAGAAAGCATCAGGAGTAGGTACCTATATGACTGTAGGTGAAAGTCATCATCAAAGGTGAGCAGGAGAGAAGGCCCCAGTGAATGCGTGAGTATTTCCCCAAGCCCAGGAAGGCAGCAGTGAGTAGCTATAAGACCTTATGCTCCTCCAAGGTTGGAAAGGGAGAGGTCAGAGGCCAGCAGTTGTACTGATCAGAGTGGGACCCATCCACCTATTGGCCCCTCGTCACATCACCAGATTATCCTTTCCTTGTAGAACAGAGTAGGTTAGAGTGGGGAACCATCACTATAAACCCCACAGTCAGTAAGTGCCACACATCAATGTTTCATGTGTTAGTTGAGCAAACTAGTTAGATTGTAAATTCTTTAAAGGTAGAGATCATGTCATATGATTCCTCCATACATCCTACAACAGGAAGCACAGAACTGGGTTCATAAATTTTTAATAACGCTTATTGGATCATATTCTTTTGGGCCCAATGAAAATACTGGCATGAAATAAATTTTAATAGCTCATTACCTTCCCCACCTCATATACACCTTTTTTTTGGTCAAAAAATATAAAGTACCCTCGAATGTATGACCTCATTTCTCTTCCTAAAAGATCCATATAGTAAGGAGACAGGTAAAATTCACCCATTTACCGGTAGGGTAATTGAGACTTACCACTTTTTACTGACTTGGCTGTAAAGGCATAGACTCAACACTGAAATCCAGGTCTATTGACCTCTCATTGAAACATCCCAGTGCTTTGTGCTCCCTGCCCTCCTTCCTATCCCCATCATCTGGCACCCTGGAGAGCCTCAGTTACATCATTGCTTTTGTTCTTAATGCAAAACATCAACTGAGGCCCACATCTGACATCAGTAGTGCCCAGCAGGTGACAGAACCTGGCAACCACCAGGGGTCTGCGAGCACTGGATTCCCAGTCTCTGTTCACTGAGGAAAATCTGTGTGCCAGTGTGTAGTATCAGTGGGGAAGACAAAGACAACAGGAGAAATGAGTCTTTCTCTGGGTGACAAAACAGACTTCAGGAGTTTGGGAAAAACTTACAGTCTCACCATGGTGTTAATGTAGGTAGAACATTCCACAAGTCCATGAAAAAGGGAGAATGTGAAATCCTATTAACATGGAATTTATTATAAATCCTCAGGTGCTGCTGTTCTAAAATTTTTGAGAGGAAGACATTTGAAGAAAAGTCCTTAAGATAAAGAGAAATCATGTCTTGCCAAGAGATTTCTCCCATGGTAAAACTCAAGAGCTAAAAGCAGGACACATGCTAAGGTGTGGGCTGTGAGACTATCCCTTTTTATTCTGAGTTTTATATTGCTTTATTGACAGGGATTTTAAACATCCCTAGAATCAAGTGTTGCCCCAGCACTAAAATCAAGAATGGAGGGCTGAGATTAAATGTGGGAAAGAAATACTCCTTCGTTATTAATACCTAAAATAATATCATCATTTATCAATCAGCATTGAGTGCCAGGCATTTTGTCACAGTAATATTATGGGAGATAGTTGCTATTATTATTAGCGTTTTCCATAGGAAGAAACTGAGTTTCATAGACGTTAAGTAACTGCTTAAGGTTACACAGCCAGTGAGTGGCAGAGGCTGGAGTGTAACCCTGGTCACCATTGACAGAGTCCTAATCTCGATGCTAATGTGCTAGGTTCTTTGAGTCTATATGTATGTGTATGTATGTATGCATTAAGGTGTATGTATGTTTGCGTGCATCAAGGTAGGGGAACAAAGTTATTCAAGATACTTTCTTTTACAAAGCTTAGAATGTATGTCCTTGGAAAATGTGTACTCTATATTAAACAATGTGAGGCTGGAGCCAACTGGATCAGTATAACGAAGGGGTTGGTTACTTTGGTTTTTAGAGGGAGGGTGACGGTTAATGCGACTATAAGGGGGCATGAGAACACACAGACAAGAAAACAAAGAGGGTCCAAGTCACAAACTTGGGGACACAAATGCCCCCAATTCAGAGGGATCAGAGGGATTTACGAGAGAGGGCTGGTAAAGGTTAGAGGTACAGAAACCCAGGAGGGGCTCCGGGTACAGCCCAGGACCACCGCGGCAAGAGTCTCCTCCGGCCTCTCCCCTTCCGGAAAGGCCCGCGGCTACCCAGACTCCACAAGCTCCGTCACAACGCGCGCCCCTCCCAGCAACTGGTTTCGATCCTCCTCGGCCGCGCCCTGAGCGTCAGAGAAGCTGTTCATTGGTCCGCTCTACTCCCGACCAGCCAATCAGCAGCCTGTTGCCGAGGCGGGAGGCCCTGGGCAGAGACTGAGGTAAGCCTCCGTCGGGTCCTGGCCCGCTGCTCCGGCTGGCTTAGGGCTCCTGTCTCGAACCGCATCCAGAGGGGTGGCATTGCGCACCTGGCAGCCTTAGCCCCGAGGCCGGCCCTTGCTGTGCAGACAGGTTCCAGGGGGCCTGCGGTGGGGTCCCTTTAACCTGAGCTGTCCTGGGCTGAAAGGCGTAGCCCTTGTCCCCAGGCATGTTGAGTACTGGAGAGCGGCTTCCGTTGGAAGGAGCAGAAAACAAACCCAGCCCGCTCCCCACGTTCGGGGTAGACAAGACTAAGAAATGAAGACGGACAAAATAAGATGGTGTCTTGCAATGGGTGTCCCACAGTGACCTAGTGATCACCTCATGCTGGGTGACCTTGCATCCTGGGAGGGGCTAAAAGAATGGGAAAAGCCCAAGGTAGCAGAAGAATGAAATCTCAAGGCCCCAGCCATTTGAATAGGTCATTCCGTCAGTAAAATAAGGCTAACAAAGGTGCCCAAATGGACACAAAGCAAGGTGTGGAGTCCGAGGCCCTGAGGCTGTTGGGCCAGTGTGATGAAAGTGGAGCAGGGTGCAGGTGGCAAAGCGTGTTACCTGCACAGGACTAATCTTTTAGGAACAGCAAAGACTGTATTTCCAATCATAGCTCATTACAAACGGGAGAAGGGTTGGAAGCACATTTATACCCGTCACTCCATCCTATCGTCCCTAACCAGGCAAAATTCTCTTTTGGCCTCATACCCAATTCCCAAATCCCTGTTTCTCTGTTTCTAGTGTGTGGCCTGTAGAAGTGCCTCCGGATCTGGTGATGATGATGATGGTGGTAATATTTAATAACAGTATGTGTGCTTACTGAGCCAGGCACTCTTCTAAGTGCTTCACATATGTTAATTCTCTCTACAGTACTGAATGGGAACTATTTTTCATCCTCCTTTGATAGATGAGAAACTGAGGCATTGAGAAGTTTAGTAAGGTGTCTGTGGTAGCAGAGCTGGATTTGAACCTAGGTTGTAGGTTTCTACCCTATCTGACCTTGTTCTCCAAGAGCTAGCCCTATCTGCAATATTGTATGAGAAAAAGGGCTTAGAATGGGTTACCTTTTGAAGCAGCATGTGTCCCCAAGAGTAGGACTTCCAATTATCTGCCTTCTCAATTTTTCCAACAGACTTGTTGTATGGTCTCACCAAATAAATTGAAACCAGAGAAAATGGTGAATTTCATGCTATATGAAATTTACCACAATTAAAAAAAATGAAACCAGAGAAAATTCTCCCACCTGTCTGCCCAGTCCTGGTCACCAGTAAACCAATCTGGAGCATCCCTTAGTGCCAGAAGACAGGTGAAGGAGGATGACCCCACTCCCACCCCGTTCCCACGTCATGGCTTTATTATTTCCAAATTGGATCTTGCTTAGGGCAGGCAGGAATGTTGAAGTTGGAGAGTGGTGGGCTGATACCCTGCCACCAGCTGGTGTAGGGAAAGGCCATCTGCAGGGCCTGCTTGGGTCTGGGGGGCAGTCTCTTTTACTTCCATCCTCTATTCTCTTGCTTATCTCTGCCTACTTCCACCACCTTCATCCTCACTTACCCTGCAACCATTTCCCAGCTCCTCGGGCACACCATCTGCCTATGCCCCACCCCCTTCCCTAAGGACTTAGCTCCTTTCATTGAGACCTTTAAATAATTAAATGCCCCAAAGCCTCCCCCACACTGACCCCAGCTCCTGGCCTGGGGTGCTATTCACAGACCAGGAGCTGGGCTGGAGGGTTGCCAGCCCTCCCCCCTCCACCCCCAACTCTATTTAGCTCCTTTCTTTTTCTGCTCAGCTCCCTGGCAGCTAATGGGCTTTTTTCTCCTGCTTTGGCCCCTCTGCCTGCCAGGCCACAGAAACCAAACAAAAAGAGAACAGCTGTAAAAGACTGATGGGGGTGGAGAGGGCGGAGGACCCCAGACGCACCCACACTAGGAAAAAGATGGGGACACAGAGGTCCAGAGCACCTTCTCCTGGTCCCCATCCCTGTGGAGGGGCTGGGGCCACCTTCGCTAACCTGGGAGCTGTTTGGCTGAAGGAGGGTGTGGAGTGGGTGTGAAATGAGGAGAGGGCTGGAGGTTGTCAATCACTTGAATGGTTTGGGGCTTGAGCAGCTTCCTAATGCAAATTATCCCAGTGAGTCACTGAAAGTTTGGTACAGACACAAAGAAGCTGCTTCTGTCACCCTCTACCTCCCTTCACTGCCTACAGCAACACCCCCTCCTCCCCAGCCAACTAAACAAAAGGCCCAAGCCCAGCGGTGCATGAAGTGAATGGGCCAGACCCTCCAGACAGATGGCAACAGTTGCCCCACACAGTTGCAAGCCTGCTTTCATCCATCCTCCAGTCATAAAGGACAGTGGCCCCCATCCCTCCAGAGCCTATTGGCTCCTCAGAGCCAGCCCAAAGACAGAATGGGTAGGGGAGACTGCCAAAGAGCAGAAGATGAGAGGGGAACTGACCTGCATGTTTGGCTGCAAAACAAAAAGGTTGTTCAAAGCACTGGCTCTTGGGCCAGCGTGCCCATCTGCCCTTCTTTGGGGAGGCTCTGCCCTGTGCTTCTCCTGGGCTTATGGCCAGCTCTGTGCAAAGCCAGGACCCATGGGAGGGGAGACCTCAATTTGGAGCAGCAATGCTATGTTGCAATACTATGGGGCATTATGCTTTCAGGTTCTCCTTAGGCAAAAATCCCTTGACTGGGTATTGTTTTACCTCTTTGGAAATAGGGTTAAATGGAAAAGTCCCAAGCCCTGGGGACAGGTGGAGAAGAGTGGGATCTGGGCCCTTTGCCATTAAATTATACAGTTTGAGTTGTTCTAGAAAGGGATTCCTTCAAAATAATTTATCTGTGTCCTCAAACATTGAAAAGCTAACAGGAAAGAGTGGACCAGGAGTCAGAAAACCAGCTTCCACTTTCAGCTCACCATCTGATTATTACGTAATTTTGGGCAAGTTGCCTACGCTGTCTGAGTCCCAGTTTACTCTGTGTAATTTGGGGGTAAAATCACCCACCACCTGTACTCCCATCATGTGGAGAGTAAGCTGACTGTGATCTGGTGCTCTGTAAATGGAGAGGCTGTGCAAATATATAGCTTCATTTTCAATTTCCCTACATTCATACCTCCCAGGAGGTAGGATGGGCATGACACTTGAAAAGTTTTTCTAAGTATTTCACTCTATTATTGGGATGGCCAAAAAGTCCCTTTAGTTTTTTTCTGTAAAATAAGACATTTTTCATTTTTACTAATATCTTTATTGATTTGGATATTTTAAGTATGTCAGCTATCTCCTGTGTGGTATAACATTGATTGTTCTCAGTGTCTTAATTTGATCGCTATCAACCTCAACTGGTCTACGCAACCGTGAAGCATTGTCCAGTGAGAAATCTCCAGCACGAAACTTCACAAACCACTTTTGACAGATTTGATCCATCACAGCACCTTCTCCATACACTGCACAAATCTTTTGTGTGTGTGTGTTTCAGTTGTATTTTTACCTTCCTCGAAATAATAAAGCATGAAATGTTGCATATTTTCTTCCATCTTCAATATTAAAATGGCTACACAAAAACTGACCAATTTTGATAAGTTTTTTTAAAGGTACACTGATATGACAGCTGCCACAATACAATCTAACAAAATTGTTTCGGATAAAATTAAAGACAATTAAGCGCTATTAGAACCATCTTATGGAAAAAAACCAAACGAACTTTTTGGCCAACCCAATATTTCATGAGACAATTGAGACCAGAAAGATCCAAGGCAATGTAAAGATCTCTCTCTCTCTTTTTAAAAATAAAATAGGGTGGAGGTTTCCCTCTCCTTGTCCTCCCAGTTCCTGAATCTCCCATTTTTTGTCTCCCTCATCCTACTGCCTTGTAACATCAGCCCAGCCTGGTTTGGGAGGACTAGTGGAAACTGTAGGTTAAGGTGCTAGATCTCAATAAATTTAGAATAAAATGGAATCATTTCCTATGTCTTAAAACAGTGAAAAGGTATACCATATGCTAGTTATGATTCTGAGGCCACAGGCAGGTGTTCTTCTGGGCTAAACTCCCTCCCCTGCTTGCTTTTGCTGCAGAAGGGCTGAGCTGGTGGTACTGGGGTGCAGAAATGGGGGGAAGGGAGGAATGGAGTGGTGGGGCAGGGAACAGGCATAAGAGAACTCACAGCTCCTTCCTACCTGCTCTTGCTCCCACCCACTGGCTTCTGATGTGTGTTGGCCAAGGTGCCCATGCTCAGAGCTGGGTTGAGTTTCTTTTCTCTGGCATAAGATAGTAAGGGCATTTCTCAAAACAGCTTTCTTTCCCAGTTTTTACTCAAGCTAACCTCACCCATCTCAGATCATTTTTGTTTGTCTAGCTACCACCTGAGCACTTGTGTATAATGAATTGTTCTGCAAAATTTCATTAGTTTACACTCAATCCTTTGTTGTCATTGTTTTATGTACTCTCATATATAATTATCCCTTTACCTCCTGTGGGCTGACAATGCCCTAAGAACAAAAACCCAGTTCTCCTCTCTCTGCCCTACTCCCCACCTTGTGTGTCTCACAAGGACCTGTCTCTGGGCATGAGAGGGCTCTCACTCCAGGATACCCACTGCCTGCTGGCTAGACAGAGGCTGAAAACTCAAAACCATAAAAATATCTTTCAAGCTGCTACAGGCAGCTGGCCCTGTGCTAGAGTCCAGATATGGACCCTGGACTCCAAGATGAGCATTGATCCATTTCAATCCCTCACATTCAAATAAAATTATAATCTTAACAAGTGCTTTTATATCCTGTTCCACCCATCAGGGTATCTTTGAATCTCATCCCAGGACACAATTAGTGTGTCCCATTCTTTTTTTTTCCACCTGGGAGGTGCTATGGGAAAAGCCTATTGGTCAAGCAGTGACTATAACAGGGAGATTATTTTTCTTTTGTGAAAACAAAAGAAGCCACTGAGACCTAAGCCTCCACCCTGAGGAGTAGGAAAGGAAGTGGGTCACAAAGAACACAAGGAGTCCCTGTGTTTTGCAGCAGGGCTGGGAAATCAGCAGCCGAGGGTAAAGCAATCCATCTGGCTGGTCCATGTCTATTGGATCAGGATTCCCCAACTGGAAAGAGGCAAAGGGCAAGAGGGTGGGGGCACATTCATGTGTCTGGACTGGACTACCTGGTCCCTCAACCCTTCTTGCTGTCAGATTTATACCCAGGTATTATCTTAGACTCAGATGCTATGGCTCTTATTGAGCAATATCAGAGTGATATCTAGGACCTTATGTTGAAGTATGGCATATAAACAAAATAAAACCCATGAAAGACATATGCACACAAAACACTATATGTATGAATGAGGATAGGAGCAGTGACTTCTTTCTAGAAGAGTTCTGAAGATTTTTGTAAAATCACTTAAGACTAGGATAAATGCCAAGGATGTCACAGAGGAGAGCTTGGATATAAAAGATATGTAAGACTGGGATTCCAGAGTTCTTATCTTTTGCAGTCTTTGTAAAGTGAACTGTGGCTTGGTGTAAAAGTTCCTGGAATCCAGAAGACCCGAGGGCTAAGGGTGACAGGGGGAAATAAAAGAAACCCCGGTTCCAGTTTTGCCTTAATTGTTTTTTCTTTGTTTTTTTTCAGTCAGTCCTGGATTGGAGTCTGACTCTGCCACTTAGTAGCAGTGTGCCCATAGGTAATTTGTTTCACCTTTCCTGAGCTTTAGTCTCTTCATCCATACTGTAAGGGTAATAATATCAACCCCATAGAGTTATTTTGAGGATTTAATGAGATCATGTACGTGGTGAGTGCTCACTAATGCTGTTTTATTGTGTTATTCTTTTAGCTCATCACAAACATAAAGATAGAAAAGGATTAAAGAGGTAACATTCTCATTCATTCATTTACAATATTGTTGAGAGCCTACTTTGTGCCATGCCCTATGCAAGCACGGGAGATACTATGTAGCATCAAAACAGACAGTCCAGCTCCCCGGAGCCAACAGGAAGATGGAGAAATAATCACACAGATGAGTGGATTGTTTCCATTGAAATGGAGAAACGAACTGAAAAGACTGCCTTGCCTTCTTGGGAAGAGTGGCCAGAGAGAAACCCAAGACAGTGTTTGTCTTTGCACCAACTGGCTGGGGTTGGGACGTCTTGGAGAAGATGGACGGTGGAGCAGTTTCAGGTCTGAGGTAAGAACATGGAGGCTTTACCAAGCCAGCCACTGTCCACTCTTGGCTTTTTCCTTGAGAGGCAAATGTCATTTCACATAGGACTTGGAGTCCAGGGTAACCAGGCTTTTGCCCTGAGGTTCCTGGAGTGACCCACACTTTAGGCCCCGACCCCACCCCTCTCCCTTGGGGAAAGGGAATTGGGGTGGGAAGCTTCTGGACATCTCACTTGTAAAATGACTGACCCGCTCTGGTCTGACCCAACAGAAGCCCCTGTCTTGCTCTGCTGAGGAAGCCTCTTCCTTCTTGTGCTCCGTTACTATGGACACGCTCTCAGAAAGGCAGGTGTCAGGAGGCAGCAGCTGCTTGTGGTCGGTTCTCTCCAGATACAGGAGTGCCCTGCCTCCCCCTCACAGGCTGCCATTGGCTCACAGGAAACCAAAACAGACTCCCTCTGCCTGCCCTCTGCCACCCAGCCAGAAAACAGAGAGAGTACAGGAAACACCTGGAGGAGCAGGCAGCTGGTGAGGGGAAGCTCTGCCCAAGAGAACAAAGGGTTTTGGGGGAATAGTTAGGCTGGTGAGGAGTGGGGAGGGGCTTGGGCACTTAATCACACTTCTCTTGGCACCTACCAGCTGCTGGGAACTAGCAGCTGAGTTGCTCAAATGTATGGTCTCTCTTATCCCCAACCCCAACCCACCTAGTAAAGGGATCATTCCCCTCTAGCCTCAGCTTTTCTAGAGCCAGGACAAGAACACTCATAAAAGAAAGGCTCCTAGAAGGCATTGCCTCTGTCCCTCTTTGTTCCTTCCATGGCCTCCTCAATCTCACCAGAGAATCTGGTCCTCTTTAAGCCATGTAAATTTAAACCGACAGTCCAGGCATGAAGACAGAATCCTTACCCTATGCATTACCCTGTTACATAAAAGTTTATTCCAAAAACAAGCCTCCATTTGTTTCCCAATGTATTTCTCTAGGTCTATGTCCATGCCTGCCTACTCTGCTGATTATTTTAGGTTGTTGTGGTTTGGGGTGAAAGACACAACCAAGTAGACCAAATGAAGCACTATCATCAGCATCCACCCAGGAACATGTTTGCTAGTGTGTATGCGTACAGGGAGGCTCACCTCACAGGGTTCTCTCACCCCTTCTTAGAAAACTCCAAAGAGGGCACTTTCCCTTTTAGGTCTGGGATGGGAGGAGAGAAGGGGACAGTGAGGAGAGGGGACTTGCCCTATGGCCACTGGTGGGCACACCACAGTTTTAACAACCCTTATCTTTTCATGTAACAGCTAGTGTACTTAGACTGCCCTGGACCAAGTTGTAGACAGCACATGGGGGTATAAAAAGAAATAATTTCATGGTCCATGCTATGGAGGCTCACGTGGTAACAACTGGAAGGGGGTGTGAGCTTGTAAAGCTATGAGACATCAACCAAAATTAATAAATGAAAATGTGCTGGCTGTATTTGTTGTAAAAGTGTGATTTTTAAAAGTGTGGACAGTAGTAAACCATGTGTGCACATCATTAAGAGACACTGGAGTAAGAAATGTGTCATAAAAGTGTGAGCAGTTTTAAAGCACATGTATAAATGTTGAAAAGCCCTGAAGTAATAATATTTACGAAGAGAACAATGAAATTATTCAGGGAAGGCGTCCTGAAGAGGCACCAGGTAAAGGGAAAAGCATGAACTCTGGAGACAGTCACAACTAGGTTCCAAACCTGTGTCTGCCTCCCCGGCTAGTTACTGGTGCTTTGCTTTTCTCTTCTGTGAACTTGAGGTAGCAATACCTCACAGTGTGCTCATGTGCATTAGAGAGCCTGTGTGTAAGACACCAGGCAGAGTGCCTCGCAATAGTGTGTGTTCAGCACATACTAGGTGCTCATATCCTAGAAAAAAAGTATGTCAAACTAGTTTTACAAATAGTTTTGGGCCATGAAAATTGGCAAAGTAGAGAAACTTGCAAATGTGGGCACAGCTGCAAGGAGAGGTGAGCAAGAGAGAGTTGACAAGGTGGGGAGTCCAGGCATGATTAGTTTGGTTTGGAAAGATCGGGAGAGCCTTGTATTCCCATATTAGGGATTCCAAATGGCAAAGAGAGGTAGCAGGGAGGGAAAAGCATTATGGAAATGTAGTTTTGGGTTGTCCCAGGCTCCCAGGCTAGTAGTGGAGTAGGTAGAAGGCTGTTGTGGTGTTTTGAGAGGGACAGAGGGAGGCCCAGGACTATGTGGTGGTCAGAAATGGACCAGAAAAAGCAGAAATTTTCCTGTTCCAACTGGAAACGGAAATGGAATGGTGAGAGATGGTTTAGCACAAGCGACTCATTTTATTTTATATTATTTTTATTTTGTTATCCTCAACCGAGGAGATTTTTTTATCCTCACCCAAGGGAAGAAGGGAGAGAAACATCAATGTCAGAGAGAAGCATGGACTGGTCACCTCCTGCATGTGCCCCAACCAGGGATCGAAACTGCAACCTAGGTATGTGCTCTGACCAGGAATCGAACCCGTAAATTTTCTGTTACAGGCCGACACTCCAACCAACTGAGCCACACTGGCCAGGGCCACAGGTGACTCATTTTACAGATGACAAAACAGTAAAGGCTCACAAGTGGAAGGGGCTAGTCCAGGATGTCAAAGACATCAATTACTAATTATTGCTAGGCCTGAAGCTAGGCTCCCTACTCTGCAATTTCTAAGCCCAGAGCTACTTCTGCCACCCACAGTGGCCTCCCAAGTAGTCAGTAGGAAGGATGATTTCTGTGGACAGAATCAGTGTTCAGTAGCTGTGGAGTCTTTCCTGCCACCTGTCAGAGTGCCTTCCTGACAGTCCAGCCTTTTTTTTCTCCACGCGATTACCTTCTGGGTAAACCTACTTAGGAAGTTAATCGATAACTAAAGTTCTCCTACATTATGATGTAGAGTGTGTCCACTCTTCTCTAAGTTACATTTACATTTAATAGCAGGTGCTTAAAGGCAGAATAGCCTGCAAGATTTTAAAGATCATTTTCTTAACAAGGAAGAGTCCACAGGTTGGCTATTTTGAGCTGGGATTCCTCACTGGCAGATCCTGAATCGACCTGATTAGTTTTCCTTCCACCTGATTTAAATCCCTTTTTATCTATTAGGCCTTTATTCTTGGAATTTATTCAACCTGAATATTCAGTATATTCACTAACACCTATGAAGCACTAGACATTGCTTGGCAGGGTCTGGAGTCCACATTTTAGCTAAGATTCAAAGTTATAAGGGCAAGGACAGAGGAAAGAACTGAGTATCATGGGAACACACATGGGGGAAGGGAGAGATGCCAGTGGAAAGGTGCCTGGAAGAGATGGTCTGAATCTTGAGAGATGAGTTAGCCAGACAAAAGTGAGTGAGTAGAAAGTGGGCAGGGCATTCCCTGAGCAAAGGCCTAGAGTCTGCAGTCCCAGGCGCAGGTTAATGAACTCCAGTTGAGTAAGAGTGGGGAGCTGCTTCCTGTTGAATCTTTGCTGAGAAGCAGTGGCCCCATGTGTGCCTTTGGTTCTATCAGGAACATGCTGGATGCTTCTTCCTATGACTGTGGCCATGGTGAGAGCCTCCCCTGCTAATATGTGTGTAGGACAGGGGGCAGCTCGGAAACCCCCACATCCCCACACTCAAGAGGTCCCAGGTGCATCATAGGTCACAGAATGGGAGCCTATGAAGATAGATACTTAAAAAAAAGTACTTAACACTTAAAAATAGTTACCATCATTAGAATTTAGGGAGATATCAAATAAAAGTATATTTCAGGTTTCTCTCGAAAAATCACAATATCTGGTATCACTGGTCTCCCAGGATGATAATGGACTAGAGCTAAGGAGTGAAGTGGGGTCAGTTGCGGGGTTCAGACAAGGCTTGAGTTTGTTCTCCAAGTTTAGCACAGCCTCTGTCTAGCCATCCTTACTCACTGATTTTCTGGCCCCACCTTCTATCACCTGGTGGTCACTGAACTTTAAATGGCTCCTTCCTGCTCATGATGATAAATAAAATCACCATTGCTTCACCCTGCCCAGCTACACGCCTCTTATCTGATGTGCTCTGGGTGGCCTGTCAGGTTTACTGGACAAGGGTTGAATAAAGGCCTGCTCTTGTGTATGGGACCGATGGTGGGGAGTGGCATAGCCAGACATCAGCTGGGAACAAAATGACTTGGAGCTGTTGGGGCCAAAGAACCAGGCTCCTATCAAAGCAGAGGATAGGACTGGCTGTACATCTAACATGGGGTACACCTGTTTGCACAAGATGGGTATCCAGGGCCCTAGAAGCCTCTTAGACTGAGCTCATTTGTTTTTCTTGCCAGTTCTGTAAAAGAAATGATATAGAGAGAAAGCCAGAACTCATCAAGCTTACCCTTCTCAGCTTCGTCATTTCTCTTCTGGGAAGGGAGAGCAGGTGGGTGTGATTCCACAATTGGGCAGAATGGAGGTAAGCAAAGTTGCTATTAGAAAATCCCTTTCCCACTCACTCTGTGTGTGAATGAGCATGTATCCCAGTTTGGTATTAAGCCACAAGCAGACTGTGGAACCAGCAGGTCAAAGCTGCTCTGTGGCCAGCAAGATCAATTGTCTGGCAAGGACACCATACATTTGAGTAAGGATGGCAGAGGTCAGACATGAGTTCATTCATTCAGCAGGTTCTTATGGGCTACACATAACACTAGGATGGGTTTGGGGACTGGGAAGTTTTTAAACCAAGGGTTGAAAGTCATCTATGGGAGAAGAAGACGCAGACTTGCTTGGATGGTGTTAACTGTAGCCATTTTGGAAGGCGCTAGGAGGAACTATTACTTTACTAATGGTTCCCTTCCAGGTATCAGAATGCCAGAGTGTCCTTAGTCATCTCAGGACCAATTTGGAGCACCGTGGAGAGATGAGGTTAACTTCTACTTAAAACTACAATTCTCATTTATTGAGTACTTAAATGTGAAAAGCAATAATTCTAAGTAGTTTATTGATCTCATTTAAACCTCATAACAAGATTGTGAGATGGATTCTATTCTTAATCCACTTTTACAAATGGGGAAATGGAGGCCTGGTTGGTGAAGTGACTTGGCCTAGGTTGCACAGCGGGTAGGCAGGTGGTAAAGCTGATGAGATTCCCTCAGTCAGCCTCACACTGGAGCCTGAGTGCCTCATCTATTTGCAGCTGCCTCTCGTCAGGCAGGAGTGTGATACAAACCAGATTATTCTTGCACTTCCCAGCCCCCCAAAACCCTTTGAATTTGTCTAATTGAAAATGATGATAATCATGCGCTAATTTACCCTATAGTGATTGCTAGGATAATGGAGATGATTTAGAATCAAAAGCTGAAGAAAGGAACAGAAGTCATTTAAACCAACCCCCTAATTTCTGAGACAGGAAAATTGTGGGGCTTGTCCAAACACAGCTGGTTAGGAAGAAGAATCTAGACTACCACCCATATATTCTCCCTACCAGTCCAGAACTCTCTCTGGCGTTCTATGCTTTGTTGGGTTGGGGTGCTGGCACTGGCCTGGAAGCCAGGAGGCCTATCTTCTCTTCCCAAAGGATTAGATTTCAGACTCTCAGAAGTGGTTTTCTTCCTCCTGAGGCTTCTTGTTGCAGCATCATGGTCTCCCCCACCCAAAGCGTCTTATCAGGAGCCAGGATGGGCTCTTAATCTGCAGCTCTCAGGGCCTTGTCTACACTCTTTGGGAGGCGCATTATCATCCAGAAACAGCTGACTGAGCACAGGTCTCCTAGTGCTCAGTCAGGCTGGCACTGTTTACCAACTGGGGAAGCTGGGAGCAGAATGACCAACTAAAGCTCAGTCCCTGACATATGAAGCTACCACTTACAACTCTGGGGACTGCCCCTGTACCTCAGCTGGCTAGGTGGCACTCTCCACCCATGCTGAATCTGGTCACATCTAATGCAAGTAACACATTCCTTGATCACAGACCCCTTTCATGTAAATGGAGGGACTATTTAGTCTGCCAAGAGCCAAGAACAACCCAAGATGGATCTGCCACTCTGCAGTCTCCCTGGCTTGGGGGCAGGGGTGTGTGATGATGTCCCATTTCCCTCTAGACAAGCTTCGGTGAATTTCAGGCTTTTTACTAAATAAAATATTCTTCTTAAGTGGGGCCTATTAAGAAACAAGGTAGATGCTGACCTTGTACCGAAAAAGAGCATAGCACTCTTGGGTGGGCAAAAATTCAACCTTAACCCTGGGTCCTCACACCCAAAAAAGTGGATCCTTATCATGCCTAGGACATTTGTATTAGGAGCTACAAATGAAAATGGGAACATTTATTTAAATAACAACTCCTCAACACAAGTGGGTTTCCATAACCCATTCTATTTATGATACAGATAAGCTGGCTTCCCCCATCCCATATCCTGACTCGTGTACTCTCCAAGTGCATCACACAGAGCCTCCAAGGCCCACCTGCCACCTAGGACACCTAGGATAAACTATAAGCTTGTTGAGGAGAGTGGTGGAGGTGTGAAATGAAACGTGTGTGTTGGGGGAGATCTCATTGTTTATGAGTCAACATGTTTAAAATTTAAAGACAGCACCTATGGCCAAGAAAATTAAAAAAAAACTAGCTCAGATCAAAAATGTACTTGTGATGTCAGTGGAAACTACTGAGTTCTCACTTTTCTTGTCTAATAAGACAAGACTGGTGGGCAGCAAAGGGTAGTTCCAGAGAGGACAGGAGAGCCTGTATCAGAAATTTCTAACAATTCTGCCCAACCTGGGAAAGGGCTTGGTGTCTCCTGCTCACTACCTCAGTCCATGAGAAGACAGGCTGTGTGTCTTAATCACCTTTAGTATTTCCAGTGCCCAGAACTTACTGACAATATATTCTTGATGAACAAAAGGAGTGAATACAACTAAGGCCTAGCAAGAACAGGATGCATAAGATGGGCCCTGGCTGAATTAAGTGCTTTGCTACGAGAATGCTGTCTTCCTCTAGCATTTTCACAAGGAACTGTTAGAATATGCACTAAAGGAAGTAAATAAGGAGCTACTTCCTAGGGAGGAGGGGATGCTTAGAAATGCCCTTACCACATAACTTAGATTTTTCTTTTATCTAGCCACGTGGTATAGGTCTTCAGAGTGCAACTGAAGATACAAAGAGAGGATTTGGATCGGAAAGACACCCCAGTTAGCGATGTGGTAATTTTACCTTCTCTGCACCACACAAGTTCATCTGCTACAGTTTTATTAAAGTAACAAAAAGGTGTACATTTGTCCATAAAGCTGTACATTCTTCCATATAAAAACACTATTATACAATTAGTAACCTTTTTCTTTTCTTTCAGAACAGCTTACAAAAGCACTACTATTTTTTACCTAATAGGGGAGACAGGCCTGCTCAACAGTCCAGCTCTGGGCATTTTTATATTTTTAAAGTGAACATCAAAAAGAAGAGAGAAAAGATTAAGCATGAGACCATGAGGCTGTTTGTAAGAAACCAAGGACCTGTTTGCAGGCAAAATGCAGCATAATCTTCAGTGATTCACAGCTTTGTTTCAACCCACCAGCCGGAAAAATAAGCTCCTGGGTCTGTGGGCCCAAAATTACCTTTAAAGCAATAAACACTGTAAGCAGAGTTTGGGAAAATAGCTTGGATCTGGAGAGTTTAAAAGGAGGCAAGACAGGCAGGAATGGGTTGGGAGAGTGTTTGGCGAATAGCACCTCTGAGTCAGAATGAGTAGTTAAGACACTCAGGAAAGGGGGATGCGATGGGGAGGGGACTTTAAGAGTGGTGGTAGTAGGGGGAGGTTCCTCACTGAAGGGCAATGGCAAGAGGGTAGCCAGGTTGACCAGATGTTCTAGCTATGTCCTGTTTAAGGTGGTTCAGGTTTAGGAAACTTAAGGTCTTCTGAGGATCCCTCACTAATGTCACTGAGAAACCAAAGGTAGTTTTCCATTTTTTCTCCAACCCAGAACAGTAAATATTGCACAAGTCTACAGACAAATTTGGATTAAACTGAGAGAGTCAGCAACCTCTCCCAGAGGTGCTGGGAGCACCAGCGGGAAAAAACAATGCCCAATGTTTGGTTTTTAGTGTTGGCCCTACAAGAATACCAAGTAATCCTATAGAATTTGGGGCTTTCTCTCTATCAGCCAAGGGATACCTGAGCAGCCAGCTACAGTTCTGAGGACGGTGAGAAAGATGGCTCCCTCAGCCCACCAGAGCACCAGGAGGTTCTGAGAGCTAGATTTCCACCCCCTTCTGGGACTGGGAAGCCATATTGCACAGTAACTGAGAACCCTCGTCCTAGAAGATAGGGTAGCTCCATGACCCAGCCAGAGTGGAGAAGTGGGGAAGAGCTGGAGAGGAGTTTTGTGCTTTTTAAAAGAAGGCAGCAATAAAAGACCTGGTGTTCCCTATAGCTGTTGAGCCACCTCTCAAAGGGATAATGGCAGCAGCCTTAGGACTTTCATGTGGTTCCAAAAGGATTTTGGCCTAGAAAAGAGGAAAAAACCCAGTGTATACTCTTTGGGTCCCAAAATTCCATTGCAAATCACCCCCAAATTATTCACAAGTTATACACAAAGCAGCACATTGCAAAGCAACCCCTGCCTTACTCACTCCCCTGACCCCCACAAAGCAAAAAGCTTTAGATTCCTGGCTGGGAAGCAACATCTACAAGACCCTGGGGATAGAACTTAGTGATGATTTTAAGAAAAGCTGCTTAGGATAGAAGGAATCTCATCAGAAAAACAAAAGTGAAGATTAGGCAGTATGAGTTAAGTTCATGAATGTCCCTAGGGTCAGGGATGCAGGTTGGGAGAGTGACAGATTTGAAGGAGCCTTCCCCCCTATCCCCCAGGCAGATCTTGATCTATCTCATTTATAGTTGTTAACCTTGCTTGCTCCCTCTCACATCTTCTTGAGGTGCTGGCCAAGCTTTTCTCATCTCACCTTGGTCAGGCCCCACCTCTAAACACTCCCCACTCCCATAGACAGACCCTGGCTCCCAGACTGAAGTGCACAACAGTTGTCCCCAAAGGCACCTGGGGAGGCTGCTTCCAAGCAGCACCCTTTAAGGATTTTTTTTTCTTTAAAAAATCTTTAGGTGTTTTTGTCCTCTTTTCTTAAAAAAATAATATATATATAAATAGCTCTTCATTTAAAATACAGTTCCCCAGGTTGAGGTATGATGTGGCCTGTTGTCATGGCAGGATGAGTACAGTAGAGTGCCAGGAGAGGGTGGCAGGGGAGCTAACTGGAGATGGCCATCACATAGTTCTTGGAGGGGCTGCTCCTGCTCAGCATCATTTGGTTCTTGCAGGTGAGGAGCCCATAGGAGGCGACCAAGGGGGCCTCCTCATACAGGACGCAGATAGAGCCATCCTCCCCTATTCGGTAGGACACATTGTAGGGGTCCACCCACAGGGTGAGCTCTCTGGGCAGTAGCTGGTGCAGTTGGGGCTGGCTGAGTCCAATCTGGCTGGCCACCTTACTGATGATGGGGTCCATCTTGTGGTTGATGCGGATACAGCGGTAACCAGAGCCCTTGGATGGCTTCTCAGGAAACCAGTGGTGTTTGTAGTGCTCTGCGGAGACAGGTCAAGGGGGAAATGCCTTGGTCAGAGCCCCTAGGCCAGCGGTGCTGCTACTGCAAAGGGGGAAGGGTGGTGGTGAAGGGTAAAGGGGAGGGAGGGACTCAGTGACTTTTTAACTCAACAAGGTGGTTTTGTCCTGACTTCCAGTTTCAAAGCCAGAAAGGCAATCATCATGGTTGGACCCACAGCAAAGTACTGCACTTCCCACCCTGGGCCTCAGAGTCTCCTTCTACCTCCTTTGAAGTAAGAGCCCCCTAGCAACTGGCTGGCTAAGAGGTCAAAAAGGGTTGCTTCAATGAAACATGTTGCTCAGAATACAGAACCTGTGTGGGCACATTCAGAGATGGCTGTCGCTGCACAACACAGCCGACCAAGGGGCTAGAACCAGTTGAGAGACAGGTCTCTCCCCAGCCAGCCGCTGCCTATTTCTTCTCCACCTCCCTGTCTCTCGCAGCCCCCAGCCCACAACACACACTCCCACAGAGCACAGTCACTACCTACAAGACTCTCGGGGCGTCGTAATAAGTGGCATATGGCTTAGGGGTCTAGACTCAGAATACAAAATGAGCCGGACTCCAACTTATAGCAAAGTCAACAACCCGTACAGGACCAGCGGCGCGCGCACAGCCCGAAGAAGCAGGCCCGGGACTCCAGTTGTCGAGAACGCTCGAGCGCACCTTCCTCTTCCAAAAACTCCTCTCGCCGGCTGGGATCTGTCACCCGCAGCGTCCTCGAGAGTCTCAGAGTCCAGTGAGGAAGATGAGCCCGCACTCAGACCCGCAGGTACCCCCTCTTCCCGGGAATAAGCCGGGGGAATCGGAATAGCACTGCAGGACAAGAGTCTGTGCCCGCTGCATCCCACAAGAATCACCACGGATCAAGACCTGAGCACAGGGCTGGGAAGGGAGAGGTGACCAGGGAGCTGGGGACCTGCGGGGAGCCCCCCGGGCCGGAGGGAAACTGAGACCTGGAGCTGCTCGCTGAGAAAGGAGCCCAGCGGGAAGGAGGACAAGTTCGGAGGGGGGCTGAGTCCCGGTGGCGGGGCGTGAGAGGCCTGAACCCCTCGGCGTGGGCTCACCTGTTAGTGCCTCCTGGAGAGCCCCGCTGAACACCTTCAGTCTCTGCTCGCTCACGCAGCCTCGGGTCCTCAAGAGGCTGGAGAGGAAGCCGACGGCGGCGGCGATCTCCGGGAGCATGTTTGTCCTTTTCCCGGTCCTGGTGGCCTGGCTCATATTGTGCGCGGTTCGGCGAGCGGCAGCCGGGAGACGTGAGAGATCTTTATGGGGTCGTAGCCCTCCGAAGGATGGGTCCGCTCAGCTGCTGCTGGGGCTCTAACCCGAGCGCAGTCTGAATGCGCCTTTCATACCCTGCGGAGAGGCGGGGTAGCCGGTGGCCTTGCTCATTGGTCGCCGCCAGCGGATGGGGGCGGGGCCGGAGCCTGCGCCGCTTTTCCCTGTGCTCTCGACGAACCTGCACCCGCCGCCTCCTCCGCGCTGAGGTCATTGCCGGCTGACGTCAGTGCTGGGAACCTGAGACCCGCGCGCAAGCCGAGGGAGGCGGGAAGAGAAAGGGGATCCCGTGAGGGGCGAGAGGAGAGAGACGGAGAGCGGCGTTCAGTTTGCTCCTAGCTGGGAATGCCCCGACCTTTCCTCTCCACCCGTCCTTCAAGAATTAGGTTAAAGCCACCTCCTCCAAGAGGCCTTCGGTGATACCACCTCTCCCACGCCGTCTCCTTTTCTGATTCCCACATTTTCCAACCACACGCTGTCAGAACCATTCACTGGGACTCTCATCATTTTACCGCTTTGCCGTGTTTCTTAACTAGTGGGAACGGGTTCCTCTTGGCTCTCACGAAATGGGACTACCTTCTATTTACTTCCACAATAATCTCCCTTCCCTCAACAAGTTCTGCTCTTCTACGGCGAAGCGTTTTCTCTAGCCTAGAAATATCCAAGTCTCACCTATTTGGTGTGTGAGTGGATGGTGTGGGGGAAGTTTGCAAGGCTTCTCTGTCTCAAGTTATTTTTCTAGTTCTCGCTTCCCTTTAAATGCCTTTAATATTATTTTTTTGATAAGTGTTCTGTTCTCAACTGTACACATTTTTCCATCCACTTCCTCTTTCTCGTCCTCCCCTCCTTCCCCACCCTTCTCCTTTCTCATCGTGGACTGAAGCTTTCAGCCTCAGTTTCCCTCTTCCACATTCAAGTGTGTGCTCAGGGCCTGGCACTCTTAGAAGTCTGGGGTAACTTCCAACCAACATCCCAAGGGCTGGCATACATATATGTTAAATAAATCAAACCTGATGGCCTCTGTAAATTCTTTTTCTTGAACTCTTGGCCCTGCTGACCACCTTATTCTGGGTGGAAGTCTCCCTTTTTTTTCTTTGACAGGTACACAGTCTTCCCTGCCTCCTTGGCTGGATGTCTTCCTGCCCCACCCCCCATTCCCTTACTATGTCCACCCCTCTTCCCTTTCCTCTCCACTTTCCTTCCTCAGGCAGATCCTATTCATGTCGTCCATTTTGGTGCTAGCTTTTTTACAACTGACTTTCACATCTGCACAGTCTATCCTTGTGCTTTTTCATCCTGCTCCTCCTACTACCCATGCTGTTCCTCCTGTTGGATGGCCAACCACCAGCTCAATGTCAGTCTAGGTCAATTCTCTTCCCCCAAGCCAGCTCCTTCCTGATCTTCATTCTGTCAGAGATTCTGTCATTTCCCCAGTCACTCCACCCACAAAACTCACAGCCTTTTTTGGCTTTTCCTTGTACTTTGTTCCTCAATATAGTCCCAAGGTCTGTTACTTCTTCTTTCTTAAAGATTTTATTTTTATTTGTTTATTTTTTAGAGATAAGGAAAGGGAGGAAGAAAGAGGGAGAGAAACATCAATGTGCAAGAGAAACATCGGTCTTGCATGCCCCTAGCTGGGGACCTGGCCTGCAACCAGGCATGTGCCCTGACTGGGAATCGAACCGGTGACCTTTCAGTTCCCAGGCTGGCAATGAATCCACTGAGACACACCAGCCAGGCTATTGATTATGCTATTACAGTTGTCCTAATTTTCCCCCTTTGCCGCCCTCTACCCAGTAACCCCCTTCCCACCAGCAATCCCCTCCTTAGTTCATGCCCATGGGTCATGCATATAAGTTCTTTGGCTTTTCCATTTTCTATGCTATTCTTAACTCCCCCCTACCTATTTTGTTCTTGCCAAATATGCTTCTTAATCTTTGCACCATTTCCCCATTTCCTCCTTCCCCCTCCCAGCTGATAATCCTCCAAATGATTTCCATATCTATGATTCTGTTCCTGTCTGATTGTTTGTTTGTTTTTAGATTCAGTTGTTGATTGTTGTGAATTTGTTGCCCTTTTAATGTTCATGGTTTTGATCTTCTTCTTTTTTAAAAATAAGTCACTTTAACATTGCCTGTAATAATGGCTTGGTGGTGATGAACTCCTTTAGCTTTGCCTTGTCTGGGTAGTACTTTATTTGCCCTTCCATTCTAAATGATAGCTTTGCTGGATAGAGTAATATAGGTTGTAGGTCCTTGTTTTTCATCATTTGGAATACTTCTTTCCAGTTCCTTCTAGCCTGCAAAGTTTCTTTTGAGAAATCAGCTGACAGTCTTATGGGAACTCCTTTGTAGGTAACTGTCTGCTTTGCTCTTGCTGCTTTAAAGATTCTCTGCTTATCTTTAACTTTTGGCATTTTATTATGATGTGTCTTGTGGTCCTCTTTGGTTCCAACTTGTTGGGAACTCTGTGCTTCCTCGACTTGTATGTCTACTTCCTTCACCAAATTAGGGAAGTTTTCTTTCACTATTTTTTTGTATAAATTTTCAATTTCTTACTCTTCCTTTTCTCCTTCTGGCATCCCTATGATTTGGATGTTTGGAGATGTCCCAGAGGTTCCTAAACCTATCCTCATTTTCTTTTTTGAATTCTTATTTCTTCTTTTTGTTCTGGTTAAATGTTTATCTCTTCCTTATGTTCCAAATTGTTGGTTTGAATCCCAGCTTCCTTCTCTTCTCTGTTGGTTTCCTGTGGATTATTCTTTATTTCACTTCTTCCTGTGAAATAGGAAGCTTCATTTAAGCTTCATTTCTTCCTGTATTTTTTCGTCATACTCAAGGAGTTCTATGAGCATCCTGGCAGCTGGTGTTTTGAACTCTGCATCTGATAGGTTGGCTATCTCCATTTCACTTAGTTGTTTTTCTGGGGATTTGTTTTGTTCTTTCATTTGGACCATATTTCTTTGTCTCCTCAATTTAGCAGCTTCCCTGTGTTTGTTTCTGTTTATTAGGTAGAGCACTTTTACTCCCTGTCTTAGTAATGTGGCCTATGCAGAAAAGGCACTTGTACATAGTATGGGGCAGAGCCTTAGGTAATTGTCAGGGTTGGTCCCTTGTTTCACCGCTCAGTGGCTGTGTGGGGAGAGCTTGGAGGGGGAACAATGCTGCCACCTGGCATCTGGAGGTTTGCTCGTGCTTGCTCCGTTTCCAATCACTTCACTCCCTTCCCAAGTGTGACTGGTGTCCTTCCACCTGCTTCCTGGTGCTGAATCCTGGAGTGGGTGGGTTTGTTAATGTTCTAATACCATACTGGTCCTTTAAGCAGCAAAATCTGGCAGTTTCTTCTGCTGCCTCAATCCCCACTGTTTTTTTTGTTTGTTTGTTTGTTTTTTGTTTTTTTTACAGCCAGAGGTAATAGGGATCTTTCCTGGTGCTGGAACTCTGGACTGTGTGGTCTGGCCTGGGGCTGGGATTTGTTGCTCCTAAAGTATCCCTCCCTTATTGTCTGATTTCTCTTCAGATCATATAAATCTTTTGCCTTTTACTAAGGTGTCCCTCCCGGACATTTCACTGCCTCTGCCACTGCCACTGCCACCACCACCTTTCAGCGCCACACCACATTTCTGCCTGTCTCCATGACTCAGCCCCTCCTACGTGTCTGCATGAATGTGTCTTATTTAAATCCTTGGTTGTTTGACTACTATACATCTCAATTTTCTGACAGTTCTGGGTGTTATTCGTTTTGAGATCTAGTTGTAATTCTTTCTATGATTGTGCGAGGAGGATAAGCGTGTTTACCTATGCCTCCATTTTGACCAAAAGTCCTGTTGCTTCTTCATATCCAGATGACTGCAGTGGACTCTGTCAAATCATCTGTCCCACTGTTAGTACAGTTCTGCGTTAACTTCCTCTTCTTTTGCTCAGATCATCTGAAGTACCTCTCTTCCCTATTTGTCTACTGCATTAAGTCTGGACCCCTTTGCCTAATAGTTAAGACCTTTCCTAATTTGGCCCCAGCTACCTTTTTAAATTTCTGTCACTTTGTATTCCAGGGTCATTCTCTCTACTGTTCTCTAAGCATCATACCAGCTTTGCAGCCCAGAGCCTTCAATATTTTGTCCATGATCCCCATCCCTGTCCTGTAACATGGTCCCCAATGCATGCGTGCCTGACTGTGCTGGCTCTCTTGTACTGTAGCACATGTCATAATCTCTTAGATTCCTCATTGCCTCCTTCTCACTTCTCCCAATCCCACACACTCCTGAAGACACAGTTTAAGCTTGGTTTTCCACCTTGAAAACCTGCCCTGCCCATTTTCGCACTGCAGAATTAACGTTAGCCATACCACCCATTTGGCATTTATAATCTATAGTTTGGTATTGACAGTGATCTTTTTAGAAGTTCACATCTTGTCTCCACAGTTTGCAAGCTGCTTGAGAACAAGCGCATATGTCCTCCATTTTCAGGATAGTTCAGGTTTTAAATACCCTGTTTCATAGCTTCATGAATTCATCAAAATGCCCTGGAATTCTCATATTTGGCATTGAACACATCTTCTAGCTGGTTCTTCACTGGCTCCTTCTCAAAGTGGGGTCAGGCAAGATGAGACTCTTTCCTCTGCTCATTGAAGGAGAAACAACTTGTTACAGGAAACAGGCCTGGAAGAACAAGACGACCTAGAAAGCCTCAAACCAAAGAGACCAGGTATCAGCAAGACCAGAACTTACCAAGGTCAAACACCAAAGAAGTCAGGAAAACAGGTAAAGATTTAGACAGGTGTACAGTGTCATTCGGCATCTAAATCTGAAAACACTTACCATCTTCCTGGGTGTGTTGTTGACAGGGATCTTGTGACTAGGACTTGCTTTAGTGCAGAATTGATGAAAAAAAGTATTTTTGACAGGATATCAACCGTCTTCCCCCCTTAGGAAATAGAACTCTGTCCTTATGCAGATTTTTGTATCACTCTATAGGTCACACAGCTGCTTCTCAAAAAGCCTGGCCTACGACCAGATCTGCTGACTTCAAATTGGATCATGGAGCTCCTGTGTTGAGATAGTGTGCATTTTTGGGACAGGAGCAAGGAGACCTTATCACCACCCTTTCCTATTACCTAGGGTGTGTTATAGCTTCATCATTTGTTACTAGTTCCTGAACTTTGTAGAGAACATAGATAATCAATAAGAACCAGAAGGCACTATTCCTAATTTCTCATACTCTTTTCTTTCTTCACAAAAACCTAGAGAGAGGAAGCTTAATTTATCTCACATTCAAAGCTCCTGAGTCACTACACAGTGTAATTGACCCAACTCAAAATTTGGTTTCTGAAATCAGTTTCTTTTTTTAAATTATATTGTATTTATTATACTATTATAGTTGTCCCAACTTTTCCCTCTTTCCCCCATACAACCAGCATCCCCCATTTTCTCAGGTAATCCCCACACCATTGTTCATGTCCATGGATCATGCATATAGGTTCTTTGGCTACTCCATTTTCTACATTGTACTTTACATCCTCAGAGGTATTTTGTAACTACCTATTTGTACTTCTTAATTCCCCTCACCTGCTTACCCATTCCCCTACACCACTCCCCCCATCTGGCAACCATCAAAAAACTCTGTATTCATGATTCTGTCTCTCTCTGTTATTCTTGTTTGCTTAGTTTGTGTTTTAGATTCAATTGTCGATAGATTTTTTTTTTTGCCATTTTATTCTTCATAGTTTTGATCTTCTTAAAATAAGCCCCTTTAACATTTCATATAATAGTGGCTTGGTGATGATGAATTCCTTTAGTTTTTTCTTGTCTTGAAAATTCTTTATTTGCCCTTTGATTATAAATGATAGCTTTGCTGGGTAGAGCAAGCTTGGCCATAGGTCCCTGCTTTTCATGACTTTGAATATTTCTTGCCAATCCCTTCTAGTCTGCAAAGTTTGTTTTGAGAAATCAGCTGACAATCTTATGGGAACTCCTCTGTAGGTAACTAACTGCTTTTCTCTTGATGCTTTTAAGATTCTCTCTTTATCTTTAACCTTTGGCATTTTAATTCTGATGTGTCTTGGAGTGAGCCACTTTGCAACCATCTTGTTTGGGACTCTGTGCTTCCTGAACTTACATGTCTATTTCCTTCACCAAATTAGGGAAATTTTCTTTCATTATTTTTTTCAAACAGATTTCTTGCTCTCTTTTCCTTCTGGCACCCCTATGATGCAAATGTTGGACTGCTAGAAGTTGTACCAGAGGCTGCTTACACTGTCCTCATTTTTCTGGATTCTTTTTAATTCTTCTTGTTCTGATAGTTTGTTTTTTGCTTCCTTATGTTCCAAATCATTGATTTGATTCTCAGTGGCTTGATCTCAGACCTGGTGGCCCCCCTGGTCTCTGATGCCCAGCTGTGTGGGCACTCTAGAATGACCCAAAGCATCTCAAACTGCCTTGTGAGACCAAATCCCCACTGAGAATGGGGTCCCTCTTCTTAGTACTCAGCTCTGGCCCTGTTTGTAGAGTCATATCACATGCCTTGCCCTCTACTCCCAGGCAGGAGCAACAAGAACATTGTATGTGACCCTTGTCTTTCCCAGCATCCTGTTGGGCCTTCAGGGCCTTGTCTTGTTTGCCAAGGTTACCTCCCAGTCTCCTGACCATGCGTAGAAACCTGAGGTTGTGTAAAGCTGATGTGCAGGAAGAGTCTGGGCTGAGATATTCTAGGAGGATGATATCACTCTTACACTGCACAATGTGTAGTTTTTGTAGGTCTCTGTGTTTGTGTGTGTGTGTGTGTGTGTGTGTATGTGTGTGAGACAGAGAGGAGGGAGGGAAGTGTGTGTATGTGTAATTTGAGTGAGTGTACTTACTTTAATGTGTATATGTGCTTTGTTTGTGGATAGGAAGGGCTGGATATGTGTTTGCAGATGCTACACACACTGTAATGGTGTATGTTAAAGGACATCATTGACAAATGTAGATATTTTGGTGGGTGTGTATTTTGGGAGGGAGAGTACATTTCTGCAGAGTATGTCTGAGTATGGCTGGTGTAGATGCTGGTTTGATCTTTTCTCTTTTCAGATCTCATTGGTGACAACCTTGCTGGGCTGCCCAGAGTTGATAAGAAGCATTATCCAGGGAGGACCAGATACCTCTTCCTCCCTTTCTAACCAGGTGGAAAGACTGCTAAATATACTCATAACTCTTTACAAGCATCATTGGGTAATGTCCAAAACATCTTTTAGGGCTCCCTGTCATCTTTGCACAAAATTGTACTTTTTAAGACTGGCTCTAAGCAAGCCAGTCTAGGAGTTATTCTTTAGAATGAGGAACAGGAATCAAGGGCAGAAGATAATGACATTGTCCCTAAAATCTGTTAATGAAGAGTGTAAGAAAGTAGGGATGTTAGCTATATTACAAATTTCTGTCTTTAAGCCCTTCCCCCACTCCAAAGTAAATTGAGACAGGGACAGAAATAGATAATGCAAAGATGAATGGGGTTGAGGGAAGTGGAAAAACATGTATCTGGACTAAAGGAACATTTGGTAAACTAAATATGCAAAGGAATTTCTAATCTTCAGGTCAAAATGATTTTTAAGGCCCTAAGAACCAGTTCTGAGATAAAGTCAAGGACTGGAGAAGAATGTGAAAATTAAAAAGTAATTGATCCCTTCAGTTGTCTGAAGATGGAAGCAAAAAGTAGATTCAGCTATACAAAAAGTACCTAAGCAACAGAACTTCCTGATAGGAAAGTGATCACCTAGAATGTGCTGAACACAATGCCTGCTCCAGCCAGGACTAAAACATTCTGAGGCACAGGGCATCTTTGTACAGGGATAAAAATGGACACAAAGCGGGTGGGGCGAAGGCTGCAGGCTCATCCTCAAGATGCATCTAACCTGGAAAGTAGCAGAACCTCAGTGGTGGCTTACACAATTTCCAGGTGATGAGCAGAAATAGGCAGATGCAGGCTCTGTTTGCTGCCACCAACGTGGAAGCCCATTAGATATACAGTGGCTAAAAAACATCAGGGCCTCTCTAAGCCCTGGTTTCATCCACAGACAAGTCTGGGAACCTTGGAGGATCCTAGTTCTCCTTGGCACAGTCCCTGGTTTTCTTTTCAATTTGTTCAGCTCCCTCTTGAATCCCATCTGTGTGACCCTGGTGTCACAAATTGGAAGCCTGTGAAGCAGGACTGACTCAATCACAGATATATATTGTTTTATTGGATAATGTTTAAACAATTTAAAAATGACTTGTCAATGTTTATGAAGTGTTATATTTTAAAAACATAGATTTATGATCTCTGTCTTTTAAAAAATATTTATTTATTTATTATTTATTTTTAGAGAGAGGGGAAGGGAGGGAGAAAGAGAGGGAGAGAAACATCAATATGTGGTTGCCTCTTGCATGCCCCCTGCTGGGAATCTGACCCACACCCTAGGCATGTGCCCTGACTGGGAATTGAACCAGCGACTCTTTGGTTCACAGGCTAGCACTCAATCCCCTGAGCCACATCAGCCAAGGCTATGATTTCTCTTTAAAAACCAGAATATCTATTAATACTTATCCCACATGTCTGTTCAGCAATGACTGGTGCCTAAGACAGGAATGTGTTGTCCAGCTTGCCACAGCCCCTACCACTTTTTATCAATCCCTAATACGACCAAGTAGCAGTTACTATTTATCATGGACTTATGTGGGTTTTTAAAATTATACTTAATCCTCATTTCCATTACCTATCTTGACTGTGGAGGTATTTGAATTTGCAACTACTAATATACAATAACCATGAGTTGTCTCTAACCCCAACTTTACTACTGAGCTCCCAGCTATTTTTTTCCAGTTGAGAACTGGACATCTTTGAAATATTTTTCTGATATTTTAATCTCAACATATAAGAAATCAATATACTTTCCTTCCTTCTTCTCCACTTCTGATTTCTCTCTCTCTCTCTCTCTCTCTCTCTCTCTCTCTCTCTCTCTCAGAGCATTACCATTCTTTTTCTAGTCATAAGGCTCACAACCTGACAGACACCTTTCACCCTACCCCTGATAATCAGTTGCTAAGGCCTAGAGAGTCTGCATTTGCAATATCTTTCCTGTTTTTGCCTCTTGCCATGGGCATTGCCTTCCATGCTGCAGTCCTTCTGTTTCCTCTAGGCTATTGCTGTAGACACTTGTTGGTATTCTGCCATCCAGTCTCTCTTCCTCTCTTCACTTTAATCCATGCTGAACACTGCTTGCCAGAGTAATTTTCTTTTAATATTATTCTCATTATGTTACTTTTGGTATATAAAAAACCTCCAGTGGCTTCCCATTGCCTACAGATTAATTAAAAATCTCTTACCCAGCATTCAAGTGGCTAACCATGAGACTGTTCAGGTCACTAATTCAAATAACCTGGGGAATTTGGTAAAAATTCAGATTAAATATCTCTCCCTGAGGTGGGGTCTGGACATCTGTATTTTTAATGAGAACCCAAGCCATTCTGAAGCAGGAACTTGTGGATCCCACTCAGCACACCATGTCTTAGATGCACTCTTAGACCTCCAAGCCCATAGTTCCCATACACATCTGCGCAGACACTAGGAGCTGCCCTGACCCCATTGTATCCCCTACAATGCTCCCCTCACCCAGCTTCCCCTGCCAGGAATAGCACCTGATTCACAACTGCTGGCTGAACTGAACAGGTAGGGGTAGGCCCATGCAAAGGGTAGGTCAAGCAACCCATTTATCCCTAGACATATTTCTGAAGGCAGCCTCCTGCCTTCTCAGAGAGATCTTCAGTAACCAGAAGAGCACGCAGTAGTCCCTCTAAACAAAAGATCTCTTTGATCTCAAGACATAAGAGTCATTTAGACATATTTGCTTTTGTTAACTAGGCTTGATTCTAATCCTGAATCCTCCACCTATTATTTTTTGACAAGGCAAATCATTAATCTCTCTTATTCTTATCTTTAAAATCGGGACAATACATTCTTCACAGTTAATGGATAGATGAGGTGGATGAGTAATAATATATAGAGAATGCCTAGCACAATGCCTAAATATCATAGATGCTCAATAAATCATAGCTCTTATTGTTGTCAACTATCGGGGTAGAGTTTTCAGAAATCATCTATACAGAATTTCTAATTTTTCAGATAAAGAAAAGGAGGCCATGAGATGGGAATAGATGCCCAAAGCTACACATCTACTTAGTGGCAGGGTGAGAACTAGAAACTCTATCTTGCTCTACAGTCTAGTGCTCTTTCCATTACACCAGACTCCTCTCTCATGACACTCACTTCATTCATTCACTTGCTTAGGTAAAATTTATCAGGTTTTTCTAGGTGTCAGGCTCTGGAGATACAGTGGTGGGTCTGGACCACCTCCTTGAGATGGGTTTGGAGGCTGAGAGCAGAAAGATTGCTTGGTGACATGGAGTCAGGAGACTGAGCTCCCAGGAGGAAGAACAGGCTCAGTGGCTCACATGGATGTGGGTGTTTCCTCAGGAGCTAGGGGTGGAGAGACAGTCTGTGAACCTTGCAGGGGCATGATCTTGGGCCAATGAGAAGGAGTGACCAGGAGAGTCAAAGATGACGGTACAGTGGACAAAATGAACTTCAGAGAAGGCAATGCCGAGTGATGGTGGGGAATAGGTCATGCAGAGCAAGGAAGACTCTGTCCTACCACATGAACCTGAGGGAGGTGGGTGTGACAGAGAAGCAAGCTCTCCCAGAGAGACCTTTGGGGGATAGCCTGTTGCAGATAAGTGAGGAGGTGGAGAAATGCTGGGGTCGGGGGGAGGACACAGGGAGCTTTGCTGGATCCAAAGAAAACCCAAGGAAAGGGTTTGGTGACAAGGTGGCAGGAATCAGATTAGTGGAGCATGTACACAGCAGTGTGGGGATGAGAGCATTTGCCCTTCAGACAGTGACCAGTGAAAAGAGGAGCCAGGATTCAGTCTTGACTGGGCCTTGGAGACAGCTGAACCCAGGGTTCCAGGAGAGAGGCTCAGCCACAGAGACATGACATTCAGAGTATTGGGGATGTGTGTGGGGGCGAGTAGGGTGCTGCCACTTTTGCTCTCAGGGGCCAGCTAGGAGAACACAGGGTGACCTCCGTGACTTGAAGGGTTGAGGCCTCCAGATTCCTGGACTTATATAGAGTCACCCTCCTTCCACCAGGAGGGAGAATTGGGAAGTGTCACTAATTCATTTGACTTGTAACTGAGGTTAACTGCATGCCAGGCCCCATTTAGGGAGGGAATCTGTGCCCTCCAAAGACAGCTATTCCCTGAGGGTTGCTTCTCAGCTCTGTGCCCCACTGACCCATTAGCGTCCACAGGCAGAGGAATATCCTGGTTTTTCTTCCCTCCTTTGCCAGCCTGGCTTTGTAGTAAGGCAGGGCAAAGAAAGGCAGGAGGGCTGAGGCTGTTTGTGAGAGAGTGAGAGAGTGAATAAGAGATAGGGTTGGAACTGGGAGAGGGGAGAGATGTGGACAGATAGCCAGACCGGTATTGGGCTACAAAGGTCCTGTGACGTGTTTTGCTTTGCTGACTCCCTAGGTATATCATAGGGTGGAAACTATCTGTTAAGGTCTGTTATCCTGACAGCCTCCCAAGAATGTGATCTCTAGTACCTGCACTCTCTGGGCTTTCTCCAGTGGTACAAGGAGGTTTGACTGAAAGTGCCAGAAACTCAACAAGGGCACACATGGCCTTGGGGCAGTGGCAGATCTGAAGCTGAATTTATTGCCTCTTTCCCAAATTTAGAGGACAGTTGTGTTGTAAACCCTCCTTATCCTCACTCTCAGAGGCACAGGATAAAATCCCTTCATCTCTAGGCAGGAAATAAGAGAAGAGGCCCTGAAACTGTTGGAGTTTCCCCAGATGTTGTTTTGGCAAAGCCATAATGGGGCTGGGTTCCTGGGCTGAGTGTCTGGAGCTGCCAGGAAGCTGGTATCACAGCTATGACAGCCAGAGATGACCCTGGGGTGGGGGCCAAAGTGTGGAGAAAGACAAACTCAAGAAAGAAGAAAGAATCTGAAAAAGAGGTACTGCGGGTTTCCCACCTCTGGCCTCCTGACTCTGGGTTCAAGGTATTGTTCAACTGCAGCATGACTCAGAGCCAGGGAGGCCAAACATCTGACACATATGGCTGAGAGGAAGGAGACTGATGGCCAGACTGGGAGTCAGTCACCTCTCTGAGTTTCAGATTGCTTATCTGTAACAAGAGAGTTGATCTACTCCATCTCTTCCTTAATCTGTGATCTTTGGTCCACACTGATGCCCCCCGAAGAATATGTGATCATCTGCCATATTACAGATATCTTGATTTGGAGATATATCCAGGAGGCCTACTTCCTGAACTGATACTGCATATTCAATTAGGAGCCCAGTTCTGTCAATCATTCTTTTGAAATATCTTCTACTCAGTATCCCTAAAGCCACTTATCTTCAAATGTTTCTTGGACCATTATAATAGCTTCCTAAGTGATCTCTCTACCTTAACTGCTCCCCTTCACATTTTTCCCTGAGTCCATACACTGCTGTCAGAGCTCCTTGTAACCACAGATTTATCTTGTCTCTCTTGCTCAAAAATCTTTGAGGACTTCCTACAGGAAGAAGGTCAAATTAACAGTTGAGCCTACAAGGCCTTTATAATCTGGCTCAACCTCTAACAGTTAAACTCATTTTCAGAGTTTCTCAAACACACACTTTATTCTTTGATACCACTGTGACTTTGCTCATATTATACGCTCTGCATAGAATTCTGTTAGTCCATTTCTTTGCCTATCCAAAATCCTACTTATCCTTCAAGATCTAATTTCTCTGTTGTCTCCTTGTGAAGTCTTCCTGGATCCACTCTCCCCCCCCAAATCCCCATTACAATTAATCACTTTCTCCTTTGTTTATAACTCAATCAATAAGTACATATCCTGGTATTATTGCTCACTGTATAGAACTGTGAAACTGGAATCCCTTGAAGGCAGAGACCAGATTATACATTTGTACTTCACTGCCTAGCACATATCTTGGCCCTGAACACAAAGTAGGTCTTCATGTACCTTTATTGAATTTGGTTGAATCAATTATGTCCATGAAAGTGATACAGAAAGAGAAAAAAAAAACATTATTCATTCCACATAAGTAAAGGAAAAAGTAACAGATTCACTGATGGACATGTCAGAAAAGACACTGAAAGGGGCTAGGGTGGGGGGAGGGGTTGAGGAAGGATGGGCAAAGATTTTAAATCTTACTGCTTCCAATCTCTACATCAAGAATAAGGTTGGTGGGAGGAGTCTCTTTACAGATTAAGAACGGGTGGTCTGAGCTGCTTATATATATATATATATATCAGCCTTATTCCAAGGATGACTGACCCAGATGACTTAAAAGCTTTTGAACTAGCTTATAATTTACTTATTCTAGTGTGATGGTTAGAGCGTATGTGTTAAAGCCATACTGCCCATGTTTAAATCCTAGCTGTGTTATCTTAAGCAACTTATTAAACTCTCCGTGCTTAGTTTCTTTATCTATAATATGAGGCTAATAGTAGTTCTTACCTCATAGAGTTGTTGGTAAATGAATTTATAGTACTTTGATTAGCACCTAGCACATAATAGTGATCAATACATGTTATTACTTATAATTTATACGTACTTTGCTTCCTTCCAAGAAGAATTTGAGACATGTTAAAATATTAAACCACATATAAAAGAGGAGAATTATATGTGTGTATTTATATTTTATTAAGGATTAGAAACCAATCAGTAGTATGAGGGAGAGAGATAAAGATAGGTATTTACTAATGTGTTTGGATTAGTTACTTCATCGACCTTTAAATTTATCTCTGAGTTTCCAGGAAGCCAAGGCAAAAATGGAATCCATGCATTATATAATTTTTCATTCTGAAATATAAGAAAGTATTCAAATTAGCCTGTTAAAATAACACCCCCAACAACACACACACACACTGAACTCAAGGAGGAATTTATGGTGTGAATCCCTATGTTGGAATATCGAAGCCAGTAATCTAAAGTCATTCTCAGTTGGCATTTAGTGTCATCTTCAGTTGGGTTTAATGAGAGGCCATAATGACAATGGGAGTAATCAGGGTCAGGATAATAGCTGGGAAAAGAACAACCAACAACCTATCCTTGTTTCTTTCTATGCTCAGCTCAGGGCTTTCTTCCCTCCCTCTTGGCTCAGAAAACTCCCCTGAGGTCAGGGGCTGAGTCGTGTTCAGTCAGGCAAAGAGTCAGGTGGTCCCAGGTGTTTTCAGCTGCCTCTCTCTGTTAGCATAGGTAGATATTAAGAAAGGAAGAGAGCAAAGGAAATCAGACATATAAGCATAATCAACTAGGAAGCATAAATCTGCTTAAGCACGAAGTTACAGCTTCACACACTACCCAGGAAACCACCAGTCCATTCACTGTAGATTACTGTGGGGAAGGATAAAACACTAAAGCGGGAGGTAAGCACATGTGCAGTAGGAGCCAAAATGGTGACCATAAAGACCTGTCAGTCTAGTCTGGGAAAA
>VMDR010002436.1:67499-92428 GCA_007922815.1 Macrotus californicus
TCCCCCCCCCCCCCCTCGCAACACACACACTTCCCTTCCCTCTCTCTTTCTCACCTGGTAACAGGCACCTAGCTGCTTCCTGGGGCCGGAGGCAGACTGTGCAAATTCTGAAGGACTAAGCTTTAATATGGCACAAAATGTTTGGACTCTGGCCCTATTTCTAGGCTCAATGAAGGCAAGTTGGACTTCTTCCACTCACAAAGATGAGATATTGGAAACCTGGGGGCAGTCTTTTATTTCCACACAAATAAATATTACCACCAGACCTCATCCTTCCTTGTGGGTCCCTCAGAATGCTTTTCTTGTGACACCACAAGCACCCCACTTTCACCAGCAACACCTTTTGCAATAGAGTTGTGTGGAAGCCAGCTGTGTCCCATGTCGAAAATTCCTGAGATGAGTGGAGAGAGGAATGCTCTGAGATAGATTTGAGGACTTTGGGGAGGTTGAGCCACCAAACTTGAGCAGAATGATGATCTTAGTGGTAATGTGGAAGCTCCCAGAAAGATGCTCCCTGCTCCCTCTGAATTCAAAGAAGGGTCTGGTGTAAATAAATATTCTTATGTAACAACAATAACAACAACAACAACAACAACATTGTATAAATCCAGGAAGGTTAACAGCCTCTCCAGCCTGGCCTGTCTCAGGAAGAGGGAAACTTACAGAGAGGAGCAAGGGAGCCATGTCAGAAGTGTGGATGAGGGTTAGAAAGAGCTGAATTACTCTGCAAAAGAAAATAGGAGGAACCTGCATTTTTGCTATTGAGAAGAAAAGCAAAAAAAATGGGGGAAGTGATAGAAGAGAGAGCTAAGAACTTGAGTAACATTAAAGTGGTGTGGGGTTGGGGCTGCAGCCAGTGTTATAGAGGAAACAGGGCAATTTTAAGAATGGACATATCCAATAGTCTTTTTGAAGCTACTTGCAATTTTGCTGTATTAACCCCTCTGTAGACCTCAGCCATTGGTAAGCCTCTGATGCATGTGCAGACCTCATAAGGAGTTCACTTGTAAGGAAAAGGGCTGAAATCCATAGCTCACAACAGCAAGAACACTCAAGGATCAGCAAGAAGATTCCTAAACTGATCTGACTTGAGAAAAACAGGAACTCTAAGCCAGAGGCAATGATGAGAAGGAAAGTCCTCTCCACCCTCCATCCCCACTCCCAGAGGAATCGTGAAATTTTGAGGAACAGCATCTAAGATCTCCCATAGATCTTAGACTGAATCTTTGAACCAATTTTAGCCAGCACCTCAGGAGCAGTTGACCTCATCTGTTATGAGGACCTTACCTGTAATGAAGACAGTCACCTCCAAAAAGAGGGTACCTGCCTGCCCATTGTGTAGTCTCATTCTCAACAATCCAGCGGGGGGAAAAGGTGGCTAGGGAAAGGGGGGTGTGCGGATCACTGAAGCCTTGGGTGAGGAGGAAGCGTGAGAAAGTGAGCACTGCAAAGACTCCCCTCTGTTCTATGACTCATGGCCATTTATATATGGGTCATAATTCAATCAGTTGACTCTAGGATGTGAACACCGTTTGTTCTTGTTTTTGAGAAATCAAAAGAAGGAGACTTGATGTCTGGCCTCATGGGTAGAGAGTGAGGGCTCTTCTTTCCGGTTTGGAGAGAAATGGTCTGTTCCTTTAGGAAACTCCAAGTGCCAGAGGAGGAGGAAGCAGGAACACAGAGGACATACATGCAAAGTAACTAGCACTCAGAGAAATGTGGACAGATGAACCTTGGGAAAACATAGTGCAAAATTAATGGAGGGGACTGGAATGGAGATACCAGCAGTGAGCTGGTGTCCAGTAGGCAACTGCTTGCTGGGGCTGGGAGTTCTGAGCCTGGACTGGATTTGGAAGGAAGGAGTCTGATTAGGAGGCACAGAAGACAGACAGGTCCTGTACAGTATCTAACACTGTATGAGGCATTCACAGACTGCTCATCACTGGCTTTTAGGAATTCTGGTTTCCAACTTCGTTTAACTGGAAGGGTCATCTCAAGCAGGTTCACCGCTTGCTCACTAATAACAGAGGCCCCCAACAGCTGTCCACAGTCAGGGGAACAGAAGAAGGCAAACACCAGATGACTGCTTACAAAGCTTAAGCTTTTTATCAGGGTCAAAGCGCCTTGCCAGAGCAGCTGGGTGAAGACACAGAGGACGGTTCTGGAAGTCCAGTCCATCTCTGAGACTCTGTTCCTTTCCTCAGAAGGAGCACCTGAAGAGGTTCCTCAGGGGCACAAAGTGACTACCCATAACTGTGCACAGCATTTCCCCCTTACAAAGCTGTTTTACACCAACAAGTGGAAGGCTCATCTGATCCTCACCACCACTCATAGGCAAGTATCCTCTATATTTTATAGACAAGGAAACTCAGGCCGGAAGCCATTATGAGGCTTAAGGTCGCCCTGTGGAGACATGGCTGTCCTTTACGAGGCACTGGCTTCTGGCCTTGGACTTTAGGGACCCAGGACATCAAGGGACTACCTGAGTGCATCTATTAAAAGCCAATTCGTCATCTGTATTTCAATCTAGCTCTGACTATTTAATGAGAAACGCAGAGGGAGGGTGCAGGGAGCTGACATCTGAGAAGGCTTCCCACACGAGCCTCCAGCTCTTATGAGGAGAACGGAGAGCCACATCCTTTGCCCTGACCTGGGACTCCGTTGGCTGCCTGGAGCCGAGCCAACTGCAGCCTCACGGCTCTGCCGCCCCGCCCCGCCCCGCCCGAGTCTTCGCCCATATGAGGGCAGCGCTTCCGGTCGGCGGGGCGGTGACGTCCCGAGGGCCACGTAAGCGGCGGGCGGGGCGGGCGCCAGTGCGCGTAATCGGCGACCGGGGGCCGGAGAGAGGAGGGGGAAGGGAAGCTGGGGAGGCGAAGGGAAAGGGGAGAGGAAGTCGGAGAGTGAACTGGAGGCCAGGCGATGCGGGAGAGGCGGAGCCTCCAGGGAGGGAAAGCCGTGGGGCCGGAGAGGCGGGGGGAGGGGTAGGTGGGTACCCCCACCCCCGCTGCGCCGCCGCCCCTCCCGCAGCGCCTGGCCAACCTAGAGCCTCCTCTATTTTCCCAACGACATGGGGTCGCCTGCCTGAGCACGTCTGTCCCTGCCTGGATGCGGATATGTGTGTTGGGGCGGTCTAGTCTTTGGACATCCGTGTGTGTTTGCAGTCTGTTTTACCTAAAGTGTCACGGATGTGCGTTTCACCTCACGGCGATGATCTGTCGTTGTACTCCGGAAACTGACAGGAAACTTGGCGGTGGGTGTTTAAAGACATACACATCTCTTTTTCTCGTTAAATAAGCAAACAAAAAGACCCACTTGGTGCTGTGCTTCCAGAGACCCTCAGGAAGTTTCATTGGAGGGCTGGCTGCCCTTCTACCAAGCCGCCTCCCACAGTCGCTCCTACCAAGTGAAATAGAAAGAGATGTGGCCTGGGGGTTGACAGGGGAGACGCCCGAAAAGAACCATGGCAGGACGCCTAGTGCCAGGCTGAGGCCCGGGACCAGAAAGGAAGAGAAGTCACAAGGAGAGAAGCTCGGGCTCATATTTCAACCAGGTTTCTTCATGGAGCCTTCCTGGGGTGGGGGGCGGTGCCCTCATTTCGGAGTCCGCTGTGCTCTGGTGGAGCCTGATGGGCCTGCTTTGTCTCACCTGAGATTGTGGGGGAGGGAGCAGTGAGTAGAAAAATGATTCCAAGATTAAGGGAGAGGGGTGCATCGCAGAGGGTGTGAGAGAAATAAACTGGGACATGGATCTCAAGAGTCGGAAACCCAAACAGGCTCAGGCCCGTGGTATGTTGGGGAACTTGGATGCCTGGGGGAGGAGTTCAGACATAGGGGAAAGTCCCCCTGGCCAACTAAACTGTCCCTTCACACCCACGGTGCTTACCCACCCCCTCTCCCTCCCCTATCTGACCCTCTTCCTCTCTCTACTTCCCCTGGTGGAGAATTTCCTGGGTGAAAACCTCACCCACCCCAAGCTCAGAGCACAGTGAGAGAGTGGGAGTTAGAGGCCTGGGAAGAGATGGTGGCTCTCCTTGGCAGGGGGTCTGCCCAGGATGTTGCCAGTTTGCCTTGGCTATGGACACCTTCCTCAGGCCTAGGCTCAAGACAGCTGGTCAAAATGATTTTAAGCCTGGGAATTTAAGAGGCTGTGGAATAGAGGCCTTCTTCCTGGGGGGCCAGCTCCCTGGGGGTGGATGATGCCAAAGGCATTGAATGAAGCTGGGGCAGCATTCCTGTTCCACCTGGGAGGTGTTTCCCAGTGGCTATGAGTTTGGGCTTTGGAGTCTTAATTCTGCCAGTCCTGTGAGGTCTCAGGCAAGTTCCTAACCTCTCTGAGTCTCAATTTTCTTTTCTGAAAAATAGAAATAAAAGTTATTTGTAGTAGTAACAGTGATAGGAGAAGTGCTTTCCAGGACACCCCTTGTAAAGTTAGCCAGAATCACCAGGTGTTCCTGGTTTGCCTTTGGGGGTTCCCTAGCCCTCATCATCTTTGCTACCTTCTCCATCCTGATCCCAACCTGGCCTTGAAGAAAGAGCAGGGAGCCTAGATGTAAAACATGAGTGTTTATGTCCCAGCCACACCCTCACCAGTGCCTCGATTTCCTCATCACTGAAGTGAGGAGAATAGTTTCTGGCTGGCTTCCCTTATAGTGGGAGTGGAAGGAATAAAAATGTGTGATAACACTTTGAAAACTGCTCTCACTACCAGTTCTTCAATTGGCCAATTCTTCCTTCTCAGCCTCACCTCCAGTTTCTTTTCCTCCGCACCCAATTCTCCCTCCTGTGGATTTTCAAAACTTCCAGCATTTTGTCCGTAGCTTTGTTGATGGCTGCCTGCTCACCTCATAATTCTCATAGTTGTTTAACTCTGAATTTCCTGATGGACAACTCCTCGGGGCAGGAAATGTCTTAGTCATTTCATTGAGTGATCACAGTGCCAAGCCCAGGGAAGGGTAATAGCAGGGCTCAGTGAAACCTACTTTCCATTTGTCTATCAGCAAATCCTATTGATAGACCAGAAGGAGTTGGCTGCAACAGAATTTGGGGAAGCAGATTTCCGCTTCTGGGAGGGAGGGCATAGGGAAGAGAGGCAGAAAGTGGGAAGCAGAGGAGCCTGCCCTGGTATTGTTCAGACTCAAGGATTCCTGCTGTTCTCATCACACAAGACCAAGATCACCCACATCTGCCCAGGGAGACATTGTGCTGACTGGTTTGAGGGCTGAGAAAAACCTCTGAAAGCCTCTAGACAGGGGTGTCCGACCTGAGGCCCATGGGCTGAATGTAACCCAGGATGGCTATGAATGCAGCCCAGTACAAAATTGTAAATTTACTTAAAACATTACGAGATTTTTTTGTGATTATGTGGTGCAGTGTATTTAGCGTGTGGCCCAGGACAATTCTTCCAGTGTGGTCAAGAGATGCCAAAAGGTTAGACAGCCCCTGCCACTATACTCCAAGGAAGTCTTTCTGTAATAAGTTCTACTTCCTCACAGCCAGAGCACTAAACCAACCCCACCCCTTGTGTTCTCCCCCACTGCATCACAGGCAACCCAGTTTCCTCTTCTGCTGGCTCATGAAAACAAAGAACAGCTATCCTGCCTTTGGTTGGTTTAAAAATGAGAGTTTCGGGCCTAACATTTAAGTCTTTAATCCACTTTGAAATTATTCTTGTGTGTGGTATAATGTCTAGTTTCATTTTTCTGAAAATTGAACATATCTGTCCAATTTTCCCAACACTACTTATTGAATAAACTATCTTTAGCCCATTGTATGTACTTGCCTCCTCTGTCAAATATTAATTGATTATAAAGGTGTGGATTTATTTCTGAGTGTTCTATTCTGTTCCATTGATCTATGTGTCTGTTTTTATGCCAGTACCATGCTGTTTTGATTACTATGGCCTTAAAGTATAGTTTGATATTAGGTAGCCTGATTCCTCCAACTTTGTTCTTCTTTCTCAAGATTGCTGTTGGTATTCAGGGTTTTTTGTGATTCCATATAAAATTTTGAAATATTTGGTCTAGTTCTATGAAATACGTCATTGGTGTATTGATAGGAATTGCACTGAATCTATAGATTGCTTTGGGTAGTGTGGACATTTTAATGATAACTCTTCCAATCCATGAACAAGACAACATAGGCAGTAAAATCTCAGACATTGCTCAGAGCAATATTTTTTTCTGATATATCTCCTTAGTCAAGGGAAACAACAGAAAGAAAATAAACAACTAGGACTACATCAAATTAAAAAGTTTTTGCACAGCAAAGGAAACCATTAACAAAATAAAAAGACAGCCCTGGCTGGTGTGGCTCAGTGGATTGAGCATGGGCCTATGAACCAAAGGGCTGCCGGTTCAATTCCCAGTCAGGGCACATGCCTGGGTTGTGGGCCAGGTCCTGAGTTGGGGACGCAGGAGAGGCAACCACACATTGATGTTTCTCTCCATCTCTTTCTCCTTCCCTTCCCTTCTCTCTAAAAATGTAAATGGATAAAATCTAAAATTTTTTAATAAAAATAAAAAACCCACTAAATGGGAGAACATATTCACCAATACATCTAATAAGTGGTTAATATTCAAATGCATAAAGAATTTATAAAATTCAACACCAAGAAACCATACAATCCAATTAAAAAATGGGCAAAGGACCTGAATAAACATTTCTCCAAAGAGGACATACAGATGGCCAGTAAGATGTATGAAAAGATGTCCAATGTCACTATTCAGAAAAATGCAATGAGATATCACCTCACACCTGTCAGCATGGCTATCATCAATAAATCAACAAACAACAAGTGCTCTTGAGGCTGTGGAGAAAGGGGACCCCTTTTGTTCTGTTGGTGGGAATGCAGAGTGATGCAGCCACTGTGGAAAGCAGTATGGAGACACCTCAAAATATTAAATATGGAACTGCCTTATTACCCAGTGATTACACTTTTGGAATTTATCCAAAGAAACCCAAAACACTAATTTGAAAGAATATAAGCATCCCTGTGTTCATTGCAGCATTATTTACAATTGCCAAGATTTGGAAATAGCCCCAGTGTCCACCAGTAGATGAGTGGATAAAACAACTATGGGACACTTACACAGTGAAATACTACTCAGCCTTAAAAAAGAAGAAAATTTTATCCTTTGCAGTAGCATGGATGGATCTGGAAAACATTATGCTAAGTGAAATAAGCCAGTCAGAGAAAGACAAATACCATATGATTTTACTCTTATGTAGGATCTAATGAACAAACTGAACTAACAAGCAAAATAGAGACAGACTCATAGAAAGCAGGCTGACAGCTCTTAGAGGGGGTTATAGGGTGGAGGGATTGAACAAAAAGGTGAAAGGACTCATGGACATGGACAGCAATGTGGTGATTGTTGGGGGAGGGAGGGGAATATGGGGGATAAATGGGAATGGAAAAAATACAATAAAAAATGAGAAACAAGCTTTATCTCACCCTTACACCTGGTGACTAGAAACCTCTGCACACAGTTACACTTCCCTGAGGCTTGACCCTGCTCCTGGACACAGTGGCAGACCCTTCTCCCTGGTGTTCTTTGCTTGCCACTGAGCCACACCATCCTCTGTAGGAGATATGCTCAGCTCAGTACCTGAGTGCTCCTGGCTGTTCCTGCTGCTGTCCAGCCACCAGTTCTCATCAATGTGGCTCCTGCCTACTCACTTTTTACCACCATGACTTTGAGTATGCAGTGGACCTTTCACAAAGCTGGGAGGAAGCTGCCTCTGTAGAAGTCAAGGTTTTGCCTTTGTGAGGCTGACCCTCCGAGGAGAGAATTGCTAAGACTTCTTCAGGCAAACTACCACCTAAGGGAAAGAACATGAGTCAGAAGCCCTGATTTAGACCCTGGTGGTGTGGCTCAGTGGATTGAGTGCCAGCCTGCGAACCAAAGGGTCACTGGTTCGATTCCCAGTCTGGGCATATGCCTGGGTTGCATGCCAGGTTCCCCAGTAGGGGGCACACGTGAGGCAACCACAAATTGATGTTTCTCTCCCTCTCTTTCTCCCTCCCTTCCCCTCTCCCTAAAAATAAATAAAATCTTAAAAAAAAAAAAGAAGCCCTGGTTTTAGGGCCACTCACAGACCTCTCTGAGCATCAGTTCTCTCATCTGAGAAATGAGGGTGGTGAAGCCTGGTCACAGAGTGGCGTAACCAGGACAAAAATGTCCTCATTTTCTCATCAGGACAAAATGAGATGTGGTTGTGAAGATGCATTGTAAATAGTGCCTGCCACCCCTACAGACCACCAGCTGCCATCTCCCCAAGGGGTCCTGCCTTTTTTAAACCTAAGTAAAGTCTCCCCTCTTTGTCAGCTAAATGCACTCCACTCTACCTCCTCAGAGCTTACTTATTCAAACTGCACCACAGAAAAATGCACCTGTGTTTGGGAATGTGGAAAATCACATCCAGTTTTTTGTAAGGTTCGTGTACTTCTCTGCTCCTGCCCTCTTCCTACCATCAGGAGAGTATAAGCTTGTTCCCTGTTGATCCATGGCTGGTACCTCTTTGTTCCCCACAACACAAGGAAACAATAAGTGTACTGAATTGCAATGTGTACTTGGGAGAGAGTGTACAGCCAGATGGCTTCTTGGGGCAAAACTTTATTTTTTACCACATAGGACTTTGTAGACAAATTGGTCACTGGCAATAGATGGGTTTTATGTATTTTCTTCTTGTGAAACAAGCTAATTTTGGATTCACTGGGCCTTCAAAAGGCCTGCAGAAGGAGCCAGGGAACTGAGCAGGAGCAAGCTCTGAGGAGGAGGCTAGGGCTTTGTGCTCCCTTCAGAGGAGGACAAAGGGCTCAGGTTTTCAGCTCTCAGCAGGCTGTCCTTCCCAGGCCCGCTGGCCTCTCAGAGGTGGGGCAGAGGTCAGGCATGCCAGGCAGCTTTCCATCTAAAAGCTGCCTGGCTTTCTCCACCGGTGTCAGTGGGCAAATGAAAATTTGAGGTGGGAAGCCCTGGCTAAATTCCCCCTACTCCAGGGAACAGAACATCCTGGAAGACACCAGAGAGTTCTAGTTCTGGCTTATCAAGGAGACCTAGAACTAGGATGAAGAGAGGCTTTAAATCTCCCTCTGAAGGTCCAGAGAAATGTGCTTGGTATTGAACATTGTAACAAGAGTTACTCACCTGGAAAGCTCCCTAGGTGGTCTTCTCTAATGTAATGAGGGGGCAGGGGTTCAAGCTGATGTGTCAAACTGCTTAGGTTCAAACCTGAGCCTGAACAAACTACGTAATACTCTCTGTGCCTCTGTTTTCTCATCTGTCAAGTGGGAATTAAAGAGTGTGTATCACATAGGATTATTTGTGCCTAGTGAGTTATCATGAGAAAGACCTTACTTAAGAAGCCGCCTAGTCTATTTTTCTACCACTGTGTAGAGCCGAAGATTTTCTCTCTGGTTCTGACACCTTTGAATCAGGCCAGCATATATATACATGATAGATGAGGTCTGTCCAGAAGGTATCCAGCCACCAGTCATATGAGAAATAGAAACATTTATTGAAGAGGATACAAGATACAAGAAACATTGTACATAGGACAATGATGTCTCAGTCCCCTTAAAAGTAGGCACCTCAGGACCTCACAGAGTTCTCCAATCGCCTTCAGCTGCCCTGTATATTTTCCTGAATTTCTTCATGGGTTTGAAATCTCTTCCCTTTCAAAGGTGATTTTAGTTTTGGGAAAAACCAGGTCATAGGATGCCAAATCTGTGCAGTAGGGAGGCTGAGTCACCTGGGTGATTTGATGCTTTGCCAAAAACTCTGCACAAGACAATGTTGCATGAGCAGGCGCATTGCTGTGATGAAGCTGCCAATCACCAGTTGTCCATAGCTGCAGCCTTCTGAGTCATCTGAATAGTTTCTGTGGAGGAATGTTGAAACTTAACAGAAAATTTGATGCAGATTCATTGCTTTACATGCTCATTTTGAATGCCACACCACACAGTACACATGCTAACTCAACAGTGTCTACTGCCCCCACTGACTAGTACAGTGAAGTCATCATTGTTCATGTATGCACATTCCAGTCCACTCTCCTTGGCTGCCAGGTTATATCAATGTCGTGCAAACAGTTCTTGTTATATTAACAATGACTGGACTTTTTCTGGACAGACCTTGTTTATATATATATATTTTATATATATAAAATTTCTTCTGGCCTTTGAACTCCAGGTTCTGCAAGAGGAGAATGCTCAGTTCCTTCTTTGTGGATGAAAACCCCATCAGATCGTACCAGCTGTTCTCCACCAATATTGAGATGATAATAGCTAGTCTGGGGATGAGGAGTAGAAGATCTGAGAAGCTTTTAAGTGTAAGAAACCTACTTGGCCAAGTGTCCCTGACTTGATTTATTCAATTTCCTCACCTGTCAAATATTTTTTTTAGTGATAGTACTTATCTCCCAGAACTTTCACATTTATTGTTATTTAATCCTCACATAGAATAGGGTGTAAAGATCTTATCAGAGGCCAGCTGGATCTCCCATCTCCTGACTCCCTGTTCCAGCAGGCTACTCAGGAGTGATGAGGGTCCCATCCAGCTTGGGATGGGGTTGGCTAAGGAAGCTGAGAGGTGGTTCCGTGGGGGCAGAGTTCAGGGTCTCACAGTGATAAGGTGACTTAATAACAGGTTGATTCAGTGGGTTATTTGGGGCAGATACTATACAGAAAAAGGGCTCATTCTCTATCCTCTTCAAACATTCTCACGCAGAGTCTAGGAAGTACATGACACTATTAATGATAGAGCCGAGCTCCCTTCTAGCCTGCAAACAAGAAATTCCAGGTGCCTCAGGGTGGTGCTGCTGGCCCGGACGCCCAGAGAACCACCTGGGTCCAGGTTTACCCTGAGCTGAGTATATGTGTCTGTCTAGAGGTCAAGCACAAAAGCTTGCTATCTATACCTCAGTAGGGAGCATGGTCCCGCCCAGCTCACAGGGAAGGGAGCAGAACCTGTTGGTAACAACCCTAGCTCTCCAGCATGGAGCTGGGGGTCAGGAGCTCTGCCACCAACATGGGGGGCTCAGTCCCCTAGAGTGAGGGTGTCGTGCCAACTGTACCTAAGGTCCCTGTGAGTTTGGACAGGCTGTGATTAACTTCTTTGTGCAAAATTATCTCAATTCCTTCCATCTTTGGTCATTTGCCTTCAATTTATTGGTCTCATTTATATCCTTTTAAAGGTTTTTTTTTTTTTTTCCAATTTAGTTCAATTCAACATTCTCCAAGCAACTGTTATATGCCAGACCTTGAGGTGGGTGCTGGAAAGTCAGTGGTGCTCCAGATTGCTATTTTCAAGGTGCTTCCTATATAGTGAGGGGACAAGCAAACCAGTAATGACACCAGGGTCTCTGGAAGCCCCTGGGGACAGACAAGATCTCCCTGAGGAGACTTAAATCTGGGAAGACACTCACCCCCTTTTATAAGGAAGGGGAGGGTAGACTAACCTACAAAATCACCTCTCTTGACCAAACATTATGCTAGATGACTTATATATGATATTTTATTCATTTCATCCTCATAGGAACCATTAGAATAAGTATTAAGCCCATTTTACAAGGGAAAAAGCTAAGATTCAGGTGCTTAAAGCCATACTCTGGGTTCCAGTTGAGACTCCAATTCAAGTCTGCCTGACTCCAGAGCCTATGCTCTTTTCCACCCAAGAGGCAGGCTGTGAAGAGCTTGAGTAGTTGACACTCTGCAAACTGCTCAGGGTCTGGGCTCTGCTGGCTTTCTCTGAGTCCTCCCGTTCCCTCCCTGTGGCCAGCAGGAGAACTGCTGCTTTAAGAGACATAGCCCCTTCTCAGAGGGGTTGGTTTCCATTCATTTTTAATGCCTCCCCTCTGTGGTTTCCCTGCCTCCTTTGTATTAGCCAGGTAGTTTCTCTGCAACTGAGCACCATGCCCCAGCCTGTCCATGTTTAGTGGCACCAAGAATCTTATCTGTTACTCAGGTTGTTTAGATTAGCCTGGCACAGAGACCTGGACTTGGGAAGTTAGCAGATGGCAGATTCATCAGTCACCCTTGTGCTTGCAGAGGGATAAGAGATTATTGGAACAAAAGCGGTGAGAGGGCGGGTGATATGAGGGTGGGGGTGGTGGGGTTGACACCATAATGGGGACAGAGCACCCAGCAGCACATTCATGAGGCTTTGGCCATGGTCTCCTCTACTCTGCCTCTTGTCAATGATTTCCAGCTGCAAGCACTCAGGGTCTGCTCACTGCCCACTCTCAGCCTTCCTGGGAGACCCAAAACATGGGGTGGGGTACAGGAATGAGTAGATAAATTTCTGTAGGGCTTAAATGCAGATTTTCTTTGAGCCCACTCTGGTGTCCCCTGAGCATCTGAATCTCTGCTTATTTTCAGGGAGAAAACACAACAATATTTGTCATTCTTTTTTAAAAAAAGATTTTATTTATTTTCAGAGACAGAGGAAGGGAGAGAGAAAGAGAGAGAAAACATCCATGTGGGAGAGATACATCAATTGGTTGCTTCTCGCACGCTCCCAGCTGGGGACCTGGCCCACAACCCAGGCATGTGCTCTGACTGGGAATCGAACTGATGACCTTTCATTTTGCAGGCTGTCACTCAATCCACCGAGCTATACCAGCCAGGGCAATATTTATCATTCTTACAAACTACTGAAAACAGGAACCTTGAGTGCTCCAGGAACATAGTCAAGTTGCAAAAGTCACAGTTACCACACATTCAGCAGAACCCATATGCCTGTGAGCTGGGGATCCTCATGCCCTGAGTTCTGGCTCTGTAATACCTTGAATGAGATGCACAGGTTCTAGACCCTCCCCTATGGGTCATGGAATCCTTGGAGCAGATAGTCAATATCTATTTGGGGAATAGAATGTCATGGTTCAAACAAAGCTCCAGAGGCCACTCAGATGTTATTTATAGACCTTGTCTAATGATCTAGCCTCTGAGCTGGGAGGTAGGAAATGGACCTGCTGCCTTGTCCAACTTCTCCTGCTTTCTGACTTTCTTATACCCTGTTACAATTACTCAACTTCCCACCTTCTTTCTACTCATGAACACCTGGTTCTCCTGTACCTGAGGTATTACTCACAGCTGGGAGCCTGGAGAGAGTATTCCTAGGACAGAGGGAGGGGCTTGGGAGTGGGATAGAGGGTTCACCAAAGGACCTAGTCACGGGGTTCCGGGGATCAGGAAGGGGCCTACAGCTCCCATGAGTTGGATAGACATATCCCTGTCCTATAGGGGCTCCCACTGTGGTGGGAGTTAAAGTAAAAGAGGGCAGGACCCTTTTGTAGGAAGATTTCTGTGTGGTGGTGAGGGTGGAGGTGGGCCACAGGACAGGTAATGGTGATTTCATAATTATTTCACTCCTAATTCAAATGGGAGAAAAGCTGGTTGAACGGATGACAATGATCAGCATATGAGACAAATGTTTGCAAAGCATGGACCATTGACCCCTAGGTTGGTTTTCTGAAGGTTGAACTTTTAAATACTGAAATCTGAAGGACATTTCTGAGACCTCATGGTGTCAAGATTGAAGGCATGATAAAGGTGGAACTGGGTCTCTCTGCTCCAAAAAACTGAGGCTACCTCAGGTGTCCCTGGAATTTCCATGCTGATGAAATCCCTCTTCCTGATCTTTTTACCCCTTAGTATAAATGTTTGGCTTCCCCAACAACGACTTCATAGCCTTTAACCCCCAAAAAGCACAGGCCCTAATATGTATGTACTATGTATAAAAAGATTCCTTATCTCAAAATGTTATGAGAATTAAATGAGATAATTCTTGTGAAATGCTGAGAACAGCACTTAGCACCCAGTAAACACTCAATAACTGTCAGCTATGGTTACCAGAAGTAGTAATGAGAGGAAAAATGTGGGCAATTTAGCTCCAACATTTTTGTGTAATCCTTCAGTCCACATTTAAGCTTCACATTAAAGTAAACCTGCCTGTTGAATCCCCTCTAGCTGTAGCATAATACGAAGCCCTGACTATAACTGTATTCTGTGTGTTTTTCTTTCATAAAGCCACAGATTTGTGACTTACTGAGCACCTACCATGTTCTAGGTATTGGCAAATAAAGGGGAATAAGATGGGGTCTGTATGGCCAGAAAACTTGCAGTCCATGTAGGGAGGCAAGAAGAACCTCTGTGAAGAGTCCACTGACCACACAGAAGCCCACCTGGCCATCGAGTGCTCAGCTGATAGGATGGGCCCCTGACATTCCTGAGAGCCCAGAGGAGGAGTCAGGCCTTGCGCAGCCTAGGAAGGCCTGCTGGGTGGAAGGGGGCCAGAGGATGGGTAGAGGTTGTAAAGGCAACAGGGAGGAAGTCTTGGGAGAGGGAAAGTATGCAGCTTGTCTTAGGTTCCATTGCAATGTGTCCCTACTGTGTGAAAAGTGGTACAACATCAGGTTGAAAGACAGAAGATGCCTATGTGGCTTATTGTCAGTTGTAGACACTGGAGATACAATAGTGAATAAAACAGACAAAATATCCATTCCTGGTGTGTGGAATGGGGCGAGGTGCAGTGGATAAATGTGATAAATAAGTGGACTATGTTAGATTGCCTTGTGATAAGTGTTATGCAGGAAAACAAAGCAAGGGAAGGAGTGAGAGTTGAGACAGGATAGCTGGAATGTGAGAAGGCCACAATCCTGGTCCCACGGAGGTCACCATCTGATGGGTGGCTCTCATGTGAGTATAGTGAAGAATCTCCTGGTGGACCTATAGAATGCAGATGTCCAGGCCCCACCTCAGAGAGTCCAATTTAGCAGGTCTAGGGTCGGGCTCAGAAATATAACACCACAAATCCACTCTAAGGAGCACTGCTTTCTGAAATGGAAACCAAGTCCAGGAAGGATGGGCCTGATTTTTCTGCTAGGAAGACCCTGTGGGGAGTCCCAAGAAAACTGGACAAAAGGCAGCTACAAGCAGTGTCACTTCCCCTTGTAGCTTCAGGGTGTGTTCACATGCTACTTCCTCTTCCCCCAGGCCTCAGTCCAGTGCCCATTTCATCCAGATAAAAGGAGGAGCTTGGAGTCCTCAGCCCCATCCTCCACCAGATACAGCTGGGTTGAACTGGAAGAAGAGGAAAATCCAGTCTGAGGACAGAACAAGGCTTGAGATTCTGCCTCCTGAGTCATAGTACTGACAGCCTAGGGGCAGTGAGGAATGGCCCAAGCCCAGCCCAGATGCTGCTGTCCCAGTATTTTATAGCAATCTGAACCCTCCTCTTTACCCTCACCAAGCTCTTACAACAGAAGGGAAATGGACTCTAGCAAAACATCTTGGAATGATATATTTATTCAACAAAGTACTTACTGAGCACTTACTTTGTGCCAGCCATTATTCTAGATGTTGGGTTACGGCAGTGAGCAAAACAGGCAAAACCTCTCCTCTCTTAGAGCTTACATTCTATGGGGGACACAGAGAGTGAATAAGATAATAAATAAAGTATATATTTTTATTAATGATAAAGACTATTAAAGAGCATATATGTTTCTATTAATGATAAAGGCTAACAAAGAGGGAAGTGGGATAGAAAGTGTCACTGGTCAGCATGTTATTGAAAGTTTAGATGGAATGACCAGTGAGGGACTCATGGAGAAGGTGACTTTTGAGTGAAGTCTTTAGTAAGCAAGGGAGGTGTGAGGATTTCTGGGGGAGTAGAATGCCAGGTGCAGACAATGACAAGAGGAAAGGTCCTGGGGCCAGGAGGTATATGTCGGGTTTGAGTTATAGCATGTGATCCAGTGTGGTGCCGGTGGGAGGGTATGGGGAAAGCGAGGAATCAGAGGTAGCAGGGACCAATTGGAAAGGGCCTCAAAGGCCGTAGTGAGGACTTGGACTTTCACTCTCAGTGAGCTGGAGAAGCCAAAGGAGAAGTTTTGGCAGAAGAGTGACCTGATTGGACACACATTTTTAAGGGATAGCTTCCGGCAGCAGTGCTGAAAATAGATGAAGTAGGATGAGAGTGGAGGCAGGGAGACCAGGAAGAAGGTCATCGATGTATGTATATCTCTGGGAAATAAGGGTGTTTTGAATTGGACTGTTAAAAGCCTACAGGATTTACTGATAGGCAAAATGTGAGCTGAGAGAAAAAATTATATGGCATGTGCCAGGTGCTATGTGAATCCTTTCTATGCAATATCACTAAAATTTCACAATAATCATATAAATGAGGTTCTATTGTTATTTTCACCTTTACAGATTAGGAAACTGATGCTTAGAGAGGTTAAGTAGCTTGGAAAATTTTGTGGCAAGAAGCTGTAGAGCTAGTATTTAAAACCAATCTTTTACCTAAAGCAGACCCTGATCTCTTAGCAGCTACATGGTAAAACTCACATGTATTTAGTTAACAACTCTCCATCGCACAGCCATTCTGCATTAGACACTGGACTAGATGTTAGGGATGCAAAGATGAGTGAGACATAGTTCTTGACCTTGAAGGAGGCAGATATGAATAGAAGTAACAACAGCGAGACAGGTGTGCAGAACTCTTAGCCCTCAGAGACCTGGGTAACTAGTTAGTTAGCCCAAGAGGAAGAGGTGAGAAAAGGCACAGAGAGGAGATTCTGTATAGAGAGACTAAGTAGGGCTCTGCCTGAAGAATAGGGAATAGAAAAACATTTCTGGAAACTGGGTGTGCCAGGGCCAGGAGGTAGAAAGCAGTCTGGTACAGTCAGAGGACTATACCTACAGTACTTTGGTTTGGGTGGTGTATAAGTAGGACTGGGAGTCAGAGGTGGGCTGGAGTAGTCAGGCATGCCTGGGAAAGAGCTTACCCTGGGGACAAGGGGACAGACATCACTTCAGGTTTCCAAGGCAGAGAAAAGCCATCAAATCTATTTTTCCTAAGATCTTCCTGGTGGGTAGATGCCAGGGAGAAGAGGATATAGTTTTCCCTGTTTCAGGATGCTACCTGGGAAATTTGCTAAGACATGAGAACATGCATACGTTTCCAGGGAACAGTACTTTCCTGGGTGTGCATGTCTATAAATATACTCATACACAGTGCACTTGGCTGGAGTCTCACTCAGGTCAGTGACAGCATCTTGCCACTGTCACGGTCCCAGCCAGCAGGACCGCGTGTTGTTGTGGAATGCTTGTCCTATGTCCCTGGACAAGTGATGAACAAATTCACACAGACTAAAGGAATCTGGTGGAGAAAAAGGAATGTGTGGCCGATCTCTCCAGGATCAAGAGAAAGGGGCCCAGACCCTTTTCCTGAACAGGCTTTTATTGATATTCTAGGTAGATTACACCAAGGAGGGTCCTCCTTCACTGTGCACAGGTTTACTTTAGGTGGTTACCATAACAAAAGAAAGAATGTTGCTAATCCCTTTAAGATAAAGGTCATTTGCAATTGTAAAGGGAAAAGGTTGAACTGGTTACACCCAAACTTGAGAGGTTTAGCATAGATTTGGGGAGGTTACTTTAAAGATATACAGTACACACATGTTTCCTCAATTCAAGGTGAGGGAGTTTTTTAGCAAAAACAAGTCTCAAAGCGGCCTAGGTGCAATGCAGGCCTGATTCCCCATGGGAGACCTATTCACAGATGTTCTCTGCATGCCACAAGCGTCTGTCTGCGTTCAGAACCAGAGCTGAGCCACAAGATTGCATTACGCATGGATAGGTTCCCTATATGCCACACTCTATGAGCTGCAGCTGCTGCCTCCTCTCCTCCTCCTGGCAAGACTTAGTCCCATAAGGAACCAAATTTTACCACCTAATAGGCAGGGTCAGTATCTGACTCCTCTCTTATCATAATTTCCCAAGGACACCAAAGGGAGTGCTTACACTGCAACACAAAAGATGTGAGTTTGGCTGAAGGAAGAAATATGGAGACTGCTAAATCCAAGCTAAGCATGAACTGACTACCCGATAGAGTGAGAAGTGAGATTTTAAGTGAAAAACCTGACCCACATCCAATGGTTCAAGGGCCATCATCCCTTGTGCCCATACAGCTCCATGATCCTTCAAGGCAGATTAGTGGAGAGAAATGGAGATAAAGACAGAAATAAACCCAGTCTGTCCAGAGGGTATCCAGCCATGTCACATGAAAAATAGAGACATTTATTGAAGAAGATACAAGATACAAGAAACATTGTACATAGGATAATGATGTGTCAGTCTCCTTAAAAGTAGGCACCTTAGGACCTCACACAATTCTCCCAGTCACCATCAGCTGCCCCATCATATTTTCCTGAATCTCATCAAGGGTCTGAAGTCTCTTCCCCTTCAAAGGTGATTTTAGTTGTGGGAAAAGCCAGAAGTCACAGAACACCAAATCTGTGCTGTAGGGAGGCTGAGTCACCTGGCCGATTTGATGTTTTGCCAAAAAACTGCACAAGAGGTGATGATGAAGCTGCCAGTCACCAGTTGTCCATAGCTGTGGCCTTCTGAATCATCTGAATAGTTTCTGTGGAGGAATGTTCAAGCTTAATGTAAACTTTGTTGCAGATTCATTGCTCTCCTCAGTCATTTTGAATGTTACAGCTACACCATACACATGCTCACTTAATGACATCTACTGCCCCCACTGACTAGTACAGTGAAGTCATCATTGTTCATGAGTGCACATTCCAGTCCACTCTCCTTGGCTGCTAAGTTACATTGATGTTGTGCAAATTGTTCTGGTTATATTAACAATGGCTGCACTTTTTCCAGACAGACCTTGTATATCTACACATACATTGTATATTCTCTCTCCATACATATATACATGAATATAAACACATGCAGCTACACACACACACGTTTGTGTATATATGGAGAGAGACAAAGACAGACAGGCAACAGGGACAGAGAAAGACAGACAGGGACAGAGAGACAGGGCAACCAAATGTGGGTTTTAACCATGATATTCTTCAAGGCCACAGCTGGGGCAGACCTACTAAAAACAGTACATAGAATTAATGTTGATATGCAGAAAAGTCCAGCCCAGCTGGACTTCCACATCCCCAGCTCAGAAATTTGTACCAGGTTTTCCTTTGTCAGCCCTGGAGAAAAACATAAAAACAGAGGGACAGTGAAACAGGTAAAACCCAGACCCAGGAATTTATACAAAGGGAAAGTCCATCCCTGAGGGCTTACTATCTCCTTCTGTGCCCCATGGAGGAAGAGCCCAGGTTTTTGGCAGCTCTTCCTGAGGCTAAGCCCCATTCCAGCAGTAAGCACTGGGCGCCCACCTGCCCTCTGCGGTACAAGGACTTGGCATGTCTCACAGAGAAGCTAAGCGGAGCCAGCATATCAGCCAAGCTGTCCTCCTTGGCCTCCCAGCTCAGCAGGTAAGGGCAGGGGCCTCACTACCTTGGGAGACAGCTGACTCCTGTTCTCCACATGACTTTAGTGTATGGGAAATGATTCCTTCCCTCTTGGGCCCCAGTTTCCTCATCTGTAAAACAGGAATAAAAACATCTGCTACTGTGTGATTTCACTTATAAGTCGAATCTAAAAGAAAAAAAAAAAAACAAAAAATCAAGCTCCTAGAGAATAGATTGGTGATTGCCAAAGGTGTGGGTGGGCAAAATGGGTGAAGGTAGTTGAAAGGTGCACATTTTCAGTTAAAAAATAAGTAAGTCCTAGGGATATAATAATGTAGAGCATAGTATCTATAGTATATAATACTTTATTACATATTTGAAAGTTGCCAAGAGAGTAGATCTTAAACATATCACAAGAAAAAATACTTTTGTCATTATGTATGGTGATAGATGTTGACTAGACTTACTGTGCTGATCATTTCACCACATATACAAGTATCAAATCATTATGTTGTACACCTTAATAAAAATATTAAAATTAAATAAGCCTGCTCTCCCATCTTAGGGCTGATGAAGCTGAGACACAAAGAAGTGAGGTAACTGGCCCAAGTCACTGTCCTACCCAGGATTTGAACCCAGAAGCCTGGCTCTGGAGCCTGTGCATTAACCACATTTTTTCACTGCCTCTGTATCACCAGCATCAGTGGACTGCTGCAGTGTGGTGGTGAAAGCTTTTGCTCAGGACTCCAATGTATACTGAGTAGAATCATTCACTTTGACTCTAAGCTTAAATTCCAATGCTTTCATTTGCAAAGACAGTGGCCTCCATGTTGAGCTTGGTGCAAATCTTTATGTTGCCCAAATGTTCAAGTGTAGAGTCTGTACCACAGTATAGACTCCTGTTCCCCAGAGCCGGAGCACTGCACCTGTGAGAATGAAGAAGGCAGCAAAATTCATAGCATTAGGCAATTGAGAAGGTTGAACCCAGTCTAGAATTGGGTAGGCTTTTAATTAAATGTTCAAAAAAACCCTTTGACTCTATGGTTTAAGAATTATTAATAAAAGTTTCTGAAATACAAAACAAAAAACCCTCATCAAAATAAAACAAATAACAACAAAACATCTCCTGTGCTTTCCTCCCAGGACTTCTATGAGCAGGGATTAGGGGACAGTCCTGAAAGGACTTTGTAAGCTGTCTTGGGCACCATGAGCACAAGGGGCCATTGTCCTGCCTGTTTCAGGCTGGTGCCTGCTTCTGTTGCTCCCAACAGGCTCAGATTGCAGCCAGGATGGGGAGCAGGCTTGAATGTGCTTTTTTGGAGCTGTGCCTGAATTGGGTATCCTGGAGAAGACCTGCTTTGGGACTTCTATGTCTCTCAGGGGTTTGTATACAGAGTGTGGAGAGACTGAGAGAGGGCTATTGGGGAGAATAAAATCTCTTCAGAAAGGTTCAGTTCCCTGCCCAACCAGGCTTTCCATTGCCTTTTCTCCATTCACCCACCCCCAAATCTCCCTACTCAGTGGGAGCCCTCAGGCCTTCAGGTGAGAAACATTCTGGAGGGTTTCAGGGAGCAGATCACTCTGCAGAGTGTCCTCCTCCCTTTCCCCTCTTCTCAGCCTCCATTCTCTTCTTGGAGTGGACACTTGAAAAGAGGGACTAGTGAGATTTCAGACACTGACTTGAGGGAGGGCACAGGATGGGAGGGACATAGCAGACCTAGTTCAAATGCCTGTAGGAAACCTCCCCTATCACCCTGTTTGTGACGTTGATCTTCACCACCCATGGGCTGTAATGGTAATCCATGTATATGGTCTTGTCATCAGTATACCCTAGTTACTGTTACTCCTAGTTACACAGACAAGATCTCTAAACTTGAAGTTCATAAAATCCATATCACTATCATGATAACAAAACAGTTACAGTTCATCAGGTCCTCCCACATGCCTCAAGGCAACAGACATCTTAAACATTTCAAGTCTAATCCTCCCAACAACCCTAGGGGTGACTGCACCCCAATTTGGGAAGGATGGTCATATGGTGGCCCTTTAGTATGTGTTTAAAAGGGGGGTTCTGGGCTATCAGGAAGCAAGAAGAGAGCCACTAACTGGGCAGAAAGAAGGGCCTTGCACTTAGTCTGCTTCATGGTTTGAGCTCATCCTCTCTGCCAGTATGGATGCAGGCCCCTCTCAACAAGCCTGAATCATCCTAGTCACAGTAGTGAGTAGCCCTCTCTGTTGTGGTTCCCTGCAGGGAGGACAACATTTCCTCCTCAGGCCAGAAGCTGGGGTTGAGGCCATGCTTCACCACCTGCCCCTCTCAGACTGAACTCCACCTGGGCAGGATTCATTCTTGGGTCTCAGCAGGTGACCTAGCCCAGGCTGGCTGATCTGACTTGAGCAATTACTTACTTCTGGGTAAGACAGTGATCTTGCTGAGCTTTTGTCTTGCCTTCTTGTCCAAGAAACTAAAGACTGTTTGCAACATTTTGGCCCCTTTCCTCCGGCCAGAGAAGTGAGCAAAACTTCCTCTGTCCTGGACACCCAGTGTCCTAGAGAGCAGTGCATGGGGCATGGTTGCTGCAGGGAACACAGGGCAGGGCTGCCTCTAGAGACAATCCCAGGAGGTCACCCAAGTAGGTCCTCCCCATTGTAGGACCTACAGAGCTACTCTTTTCTGGGTTAAACACAGAGTTAAGTGGATCTGGACCCTTCCAAAGCACCAGCAGCACCCCCTCCTAAGCACAGGACAAGTCCTGCTTACCTACTGCAGGAGAAGCCCTTCCCACTGTTGACAGAAGGCAAACATAGGCATTCCCCTGTACTTAGAGGGCTCACAAGCTCCTTTGGCCTCAAGTACTTCCACATACACATACACCCAGGGGAAGTCAGATGGCAAAAAATGGTGACTGGCTTTAAATAATCACCATAATCTATTTTAGACCTCTGGGGACTTGGTGTCTTTTCTGAGCTGTGAGAGACACACTTTTCCTGGAGCAACACCTGTTATTGAGGTGGAACTTTCTCAACTCCCAGCCCTGCTCCCAGCCATGTCAGCTTGAAAACTAAAACAGAGGCCTGCCTCCCCCTACTGGTGAGCCTGAGTACCCACACCAGGTTTGACCGTCTCAAATGTGCCTGGGAAACTCCTCTGCACTGCATTCTCTAGGGCTACAGAGAGGAACAGGAACTCTTCATGCCTCCCTTTCTCTGCTTTTCTTCCAGGGAGCCAGAGAGATTTACTTCAGTGCAGTGTGGAAGGAATGATAAGGCTCAGAAAATTTGTGACTCTCCATGGATCACACAGGAAGTTAGAGCCTCCTTCACTGCAGATCCAATAAAAAGGCAGACATGCCCACTGATTGTCACTAGGACCACAGAACTCCCACAGGGGGACCTCATTGTGTCTTCTTATCTCCACTGGCCAAGGCTTCCTCCTCAGTATGTTCTTCCATTTCTGTTCTCCAGGCCCACTCAGTGAGCATCTGGGCTCAAAGAATTGCTGATGTTCAACAGATATACAGCCAGAGAAATGCAGTGGGGCAAGGTGGGCTAAGTGCTTAGTGGGTAGGGTCCCTGGCATTGGAACTGGGGGTCCATGAGAAGGAGCCTGCAATATCTCTCCCACTGGAGAGTTCCCACTCACAGGGGAGACAAGCCAGATGAGATTACCAATAAATTGCATTCCTGCCCCAAGTAGGGAGCAGTGCTGGATTTACAGATGGAGATTAAGTAGCTCCAAGGATGAAGGTTGGAGGACTCCTAAAGTTGAGGCCAGGTTGGGTGCCTCTGTCCGGGAACAGGTGCCTTGGCATACATCATGGCTTCCTTATGAGGAAACTCCTATATTACCCTTCCCTCTATCCTCAGCATTTCCAGGATTATAAGGGGCTGCTTGCCTGTCCTTCTAGTAGGGGGTCCCTCTTCCTCTCTGCTGGAGAACATAAAGGTTAAAACAAACAGTTCAGGTCCTACTCCTCTTGGTCTCAGTTTTCCTGGACAGCCCTGGACTTCAGGCTGAAATGAATCCTGATGATTGTCTGAAGCTCACAGAGAAGCTTCTTTTTTATTTTATTTTTTTATTATTGTTCAATTACAGTTGTCCCCACTTTCCCCCCATTAATATCCCCTGCCCTACCCACCCCCAACTCCCACACTCAGTCCTCACCCCTGTTGTCTTTCTCCATACATCCTTTATACATGTTCCTTGACTTGACCCTTCCACTTCTTTCCCCTGTATTCTCCTTTTGCCTCCCCTCTGGTCACTGTCCATTTATTCTTTATTTCCATGTATCTGGTTCTATTTTGCTTGCTTGTTTGTTTTGTTTATTAGGTTCCACTTATAGGTGAGATCACATGGTATTAGCCTTTCACCGCCTGGCTTATTTCACTTAGCATACTACTCTCCAGTTCCATCCATGCTTTCACAAAGTCTAGGAGTTCCTTCTTTCTTTCTGCTGCAGTGTTCTGTTGTGTAAATGTGCCACAGCTTTTTGATCCACTCATTTACCAATGGGCACTTAGGCTATTTCCAGCACGTGGCCATTGTAAATTGTGCTGTTATGAACATTGGGGTGCGTAGGTTCTTTTGAATTGCTATTTCAGGATTCTTAGGGTATAATCCCAGCAGTGGAATTGCCAAGTCAAAAGGGAGTTCCATTTTTAGTTTTTTGAAGAAATTCCATACTGTTTTTGACAGTGGCTGCACCAGTCTGCATCCCGAACAACAGTGCACTAGGGTTTCCTTTTCTCCATAACCTTGCCAGTACTTGTTGTTTGTTGATTTGTACGTGATGGCCATTCTGACCAGTGTGAAGTGGTATCTCATTGTGGTTTTAATTTGCATTTCTCCGATGGCTAGTGATGCTCAGCATCCTTTCATATGTCTCTGGGCCCTGTGTATGTCCTCCTTGGAGAAGTGTCTGTTCAGGTTTTTTGCTCATCTTTTAATTGGACTGTTTGTCTTCCTGGTGTGGACTCATGTGAGTTCTTTATATATTTTGGAGGTCAAAACCTTGTCTGAGGGATCATTGGCAAATATATTTTCCCATATGGTTGGTTCCCTTTTCATTTTGCTGATGTTTTCTTTAGACATACAGAAGCTTTTTGTTTTGATGGAGTCCAATTTGTTTATTCTTTCCTTTATATCTCTTGCTCTAGGGGACATATTGGTGAAAATATTGCCACATGGAATAGCTGAGATTTTCCTGCCTATGTTCTCCTCTAGAACTTTTATGGTATCACAACTTATATTTAAGTCTTTTAGCCACTTTGAATTTATTTTTGTGCATAGTGTAAGTTGCTGGTTGAGTTTCATTTATTTATTTTTTTTCTTTTTTTTTTAATATATTTTATTGATTATACTATTACAGTTGTCCCATCTCTACCCCCCACCCCCCTTCCTGCACACCCCTTCCCCCCACACTCCCCCTCTTTAGTTCATGTCCATGGGTCATATATATGAGTTCTTTGGCTTCTACATTTCCTATACTATTCTTAACCTCCCCCTGTCTATCTTCTATCTACCATTTATACTTCTCATTCCCTGTACCTTTTCCCCCTCTCTCCCCACCCACTCCCCTGATAACCCTCCATGTGATCTCCATTTCTGTGATTCTGTTCCTGTTCTGGTTGTTTGCTTAGTTTCTTTTTGTTTCTGTTTTA
>VMDR010002437.1:0-92306 GCA_007922815.1 Macrotus californicus
TTTTGGCAGACAGGAGAAGGAAGGTGGATTAAAGGCCTGGTCATGGTTTGCCTCTCCATAGAACTCATAAAGAAAATAGAAGACATCACCCTTGAATAATACCAAATATGCCTTCAATTATTTTATGTCAAAGTCATTCTTTTCAATATAGATTATTAAGAATACATCATAGAATAAGTGTTTGCAACTTATATCATAGAAATTAGGCCAAAGTTCTTAATATAGAAAAAAGCCAAATGGCTCAACTAGAAATATGGATAAAAGTTACTAACAAACAGATAATGCAAAGAAAAGATCATTTGAATGGTCCTTGAACATAGAAAAAATGCTCAATCTCAGAGAAATACAGATTAAAACCATAATGGGATACCTTTTTCACCTATCTGATTTGCAAGATCAAAAAGTTTGATAAAATGCTGTTGGCAAGTGTAGAGAGAAACAAGCAGGCACACACATTCTCATTGGAGTTTAAACTGGTAGAACTCCAAGGAAGTCGTGTGCTAGACATCAAAACTACAAGTGCACCCCCCCCCCCGCAACTGGACAATTCCACTTCCGGGATTTCATCCTACAGACGTGCTTGTATGCACAAAGCCATTCACACGGAGAGAGCAAGTCTGGAAACAGCCTCAGTCCATCAGTCGGTCACAGGTTAAGTAATCTGTGACATCCTTACAATGGAATTCTATGCAGCTGAAAAAGAACAAGGAAGTGATCGCTGAGAGACACCAAGAGGAGGAAGAATTCACAGGGAGCAATTCTGCAGTTCGGAGGCGACCTTGTGCATTTCCTGAACTGGAAGGAGACAAGGAAGCGGTAGCATTGGCTGCCTCTGGGCGGAAACTGGGTAGCCAGACACAGGCATGGGAGAGAGATTTTCAAAACGTTACCCTTTTGTACCTTTAAACTTTTGAACTGTGGGCCTATTAGTTATTTTTTTTTAATAAGTAAAAATTTAAAATAAGAAACAGAATTTTAAAAATATGCCCCACATTGGGGAAATGAGTGAGTCTCAGCCCTGAGATGCTTGAACTGTTGCCCCATATAGCCTAATACAACATCTCCTAACTTGAGTGCTCACATAATTTCATAACAGGCAAGAAAAATTGGGAATGAACTCTAGGGACGCAGACAGCTAAGAGACCCAAAGTAAAAGTAATTCACATTCAGGGGCCCTGGTAAGATCCAGCCAGTTTTTAGAGAAAACCAGGGCTAGTGCAGATCTGGGGAAAACAAAAACCAAACCCTCTCTCAGTTGCTCAATTAACCGAGACAATGGCAGGCTGTGTATGTCTTGTGCGCTTATTTCCTAACTGTAAGGTTAAGAAATCTGTGTCCTATAACAAGGTCTGTTGCCGAAGCTCTGCTTACTTTGCACCGCGTGGGTCATGCTTGCTTTGAGGACAGGGTTACAAACAAAGAAGACTTTTCTCAGCCCTCCCTCAGACTGGTAGCAGATGACAGGGCTGTCTTTCAAGGAAGGAGCAGGACACTTCCCCTGTCCTTACTGCTGAAGGGCTCTATAAGGAGACACAAACCTGTTGATCCAGGGCTTGTCATAGCCATTCCTATGTATTCTCTCTGTGCTTCACCTAAAAATACGACTGTTTTCCTCACTTGTGCACACCTGGGCAGGGGTGAGGTACATAACCCACCTGGCTGCCTCCTGTTTTCTCATCAGGGAGTAAAGACAGTAAACCCAACCCTCCAGAGAACGGAAAAACAAATCATTCAGTGCCCATCTCAAAGAGCTGATGAGGGCGGCTCAGTCTTGAGCGTGTACCCAAGCTGGTCCAGATATGCCTGCTGGGGGTGCAAGAATGAGTACAGGTTCAAGCACGATTGCTCGGGCATGCTTTGGGGGAGCAGGTCAAAGCCTGCGAGTTTTAGAAAGCAAAAGCCCAAGTTTCCGAGTACGAGCACACTGGGCACATCTGTAGGTACAGGTGCAGGTGGGTCAGCCGACTACCTAGCCTGCGAAGCTGAACGCACACAAGGAGGATGACAACTGTTTACAGGAAAGAGCGTCTGCAGGAAAGTTGAAGTGGGTGTCTACCTGTTCAGAAAGGTGATCAAGAAAGTGGGGCAGGGCTGACACTTCTTACTTCGCAGCGCCCAGCGCGCACTCTCCCTTCTCTGGGCACCCCAAGGTCAGCTGTCCTCCTAGACGTCCCCCCCCCCCAACACACAAACACACCCGCCCTGGCCCCGAGATCTCACCAGAACAGCAGGTTAGCCCCGACGAAGCCGAGCAAGGTGCGCAGCGGCCTCTTCCAGCTCAGGAGCTCGTGGGCGCGGCAGACAAGCCACAGCACGGGCTCCCCCAGCAGCCAGGTCACCGTGGCGGCCTCCTCCCCCTGCGGCCCCGCAGCCACAGCCGTCTTCTCTTCCTCCGGCGCTTCCTCCTCCCGCTCCTCCCGGGGAGCCCGGGGCGGCGGCTCCTGCTCCCCGGCAGCCGGAGCCGGGCATCCTTCCTCGGCGTGCTCCAGGGGCGCCAGACTCGCCATCTTCAGCGGCGTTTCCAGGCGGGGACGGGCACGCGCGCGGGCGCGCCTGGGTGTCGGCGCCGTGAGGGCGGCGGGTCCCCGCGCGGGTCGCGCACCGCGGGGCGCCGGCGCTGGGTGCCTTGTGACGTCAGCCGGGCCGCGGCGGGGGCGCCTCCTGGGGGAAGTGGGTGCGGCCAAGTTCGCGCAGGGGCGGGGCGGCAGGCGCCGAGGGGCTGGGCGGCCTCCCCCGCGCCTTGGGAGCGAGCTGGGCGGGGTCCCGGGGACTAAGGGAGCGTGACCCCCTTTCCCTTCCAGCTGATGGCAGGGCGAAGGACAGGACCGCCTCCGGGTTACTTATCTAAAGGGGAGTCAGGGCTACGGGTAGAATAAATTGGACATCCTCACTTTCTCAAGCCGGGGCCACGGCTCACCCATCATCCTGCAGCCTTGGAGGGGTTATGGGGCGTCCCTTCCCTTGACGGCGGATTTCAGCCCCAGCGTCGCCCTGGCCCAGTGCGCTTTGCAGGGGTAGCCTGCCCAACCACAGCCAGAAGTCTGTTGTACTCTGAGAAAAAACACGATGATATAAATGTTGGATTGAGAAAGGAAGAAAAAAACATGTGGGTCAAATCAAGAGCATCTTGCCCTCCTCTCTTTTTACATTTGAGGAAACACCAGACCACAGCGATTGGGGCGGAGGCGGGTGGGGAGCGCATCCTCTCTCTCAGGCTGTGGGCAAAGTCATCTGTATCCAAAATGCACGTAGGTTTGGGGGGGGGGCGGTTCACGTGGGAGGTACAGGTGAACAGGGAGCTCCAAAACCGAACCCTCTGCGGAGACTGAATGCTTTGCGTGTATCAAACGAGCTTTGGCAAGCCTTGACTGGGCTTATTTCCGTGTCACTCTGGTCTTTGTGTCACAGCACGCATGGGGACAGGGGAAAGATGGCCAAGAGTGGGTGACAGGAAATCCTGAAACCTCCCAAACCAGGCCTTACACTGGCCCTGGTGCCCCTCTGTGAGTGAGGGGAGAGAGAAGGAGGGTAATTGTTTATGCTCACTTTTCACTATTTGTATTTTTTAAATGTTGTATCCTCTAATCCCCATCTGTTCTTGCTTTTGTCTAGAATAAAATCACCCTCCCACCATCCTAAGCCTCCAAGTCCTGCGATGAATCAGGGCATCTTATGCCTTGGAGTCTACTGCTAGCGACCAGCCTGCTCTCACAGGATGGGGCTCATCTCCAGAACGGTTAAAGCTGTTGTCAGGGGAGCCTCTGGGGAGAGTTCTATAATGCTCATCTGGGTCATCATTGTATACATTTATCCCTCTGTGCATACATACATATGTAAAACTTCATTGACCTGTACATTGCAAACGTGTGCACTTTGCTGTATGTATGTAATACTTTAGGGAGTATATTCCTCAAGTTCACTCTAAGGTTTATTGAGTACCTACTATGTTCCCAGCGCACTGCTAAGCTCTGTGGATATGGCTTCCACCCACCAGAAGCTCACAGTTCAAGGAGAGGCCAGGAACAGCTGTGAAAGCGGCTGATAGAAATAATCGCTCAGTTCTAAGAGTCCTTACTTCAATTATGCATCCAAAATTAAGGAAGGAAAGGAGGAATCAGGATTCAGGAGGCTCTTTGGAACAGATGGCATCTGCCCTGAATTAACTGTAAGGAAGGAAGTAAAGTAGTGGTTGAGGGGACAGGGCAGTAATCTCCATTCGGACATCAGCGTGACAGGGATGGTGTGAAGGTGCGCATTTCCTTCCACATGTTTGCCGCAGACCATCAAGGCCTTGAATGACCCACTAGTGACAGCAAGTTTGGGTTTTAAGGTGAAGGCCACACAGGGTCTCTGTTGCCTTTGAAGAGAATGCCTCTGACAACCCAGAGGAAAGTGGCCAGGGAGACAAGGAGCAAGCAATATAGAAACCATTCACGTTTCTGTTTTTGTTTTTTACAAAAGAAAACTATCTTTTCCCAGGTGTTGGTCCTTCCTCTCAGTAATGATGGAGGAGCTTTTGAAAGATAAGTGATGCTTTATTGTGTGATCTGGCCTTTATTGAGCACTGGATACAGCGGGTGCAGCGGGGGGTGGGGGTGGGTGGCAATATTCTACAATGCGTCACCGGACTCTGCAGCTGGAGAGGAGACTGCAGGGCAGAGAGGGGGCAGCACACACCCCCATTGTCCAAACCGGTGTGGAGGTGCTTCCAGAAGCATGTTTGCAAGATTCTTCACGTTCCTCCTCCCGCCGAGTTCTAATTATTGTCAGGATCTGCTGAAATAGTAAAGCTGTTGACAACCAAGACATGTAACAGCCAAACCCCATTTTCTGTGTGTGGTTCACAACCCTCGTTATCTCCATTTAATTATAAGTCTCCCTACCCAGTGCTTTGTGCAATCTTTCTCAGTTAAAATGATTACAGAAAAAAATGCTACACAAAACTGTTTTTGCATAAAAAGCTGGACTAATTGCTCTAATCTGTCTTTTTCACCTCTGACCTCTAACAATTACTGACAAAGGGATAATGTCACAGGAGCTGACACTGGCATAAACATATAAATGCATCCTACTGGGTGTTTTTCCTTTGTCTAATTATCTTTCTGATGCTTGAGTAATGTATTCCGTGTAAGAGTCCATAAAAATAGTGATGGTTAAAAGAAACCATATCCCCTACTTTCAAGAACAAGTCATGTTTAAAACTCCTGTGGGTAACCTTGCCATTTAAGATCTCTTCTGAATTTTGCATCTCTGCATGTAGTGGCAACAGAATGTGTAACACTAATGAGCTAGGTGGTTTAACAATATAGATCTGGGGAAAACAAGGCAACGGAATGGGGGGAGGGGTCAGTTGTAGCCACTGAATCTAAGAGATGGTTTAGAAAATAACACAGCTCCAGCAAAGAAAGTCAGAATACACATAGGAACTCTTAAAAGAGGCCACTCACCTTCCAAAAGAAGCTAGAAAGCTTGTAATAGGAGAGAAAAAAAATGAATAATTAATTCCCACTTGAGGAGGCCAAATAGACAACCTTAAGCTAAGCCTTAGAGTGAGATGGAAATGCCCCAATATTACTTTTCTCCTTAAAATGTTTCATGTTAGAATTCTTTAGCAGGTCCATGACTCCTTAAATGAAAGGAGTTGTGCATACATGTAGTACTGTTGATTAGTCCAGAAAGTAGATTCTTTTTGTGCTGGTAATTTTACAAAAGCAACTCTACTCCCCTGCTCTTATCATATCCCCTACTCCTTTCCTTAATTTTCTTGTCACTGAGCCAAGAGAACCTAGATAGTTCACTCTAAGCACAAATATGTAGGAACATCCCGCAACAGCAGGAACCTGGAGGAAATCGGGAAGGGAGATCGTAATTGGTTTCCAAGGCCCAGCTCTCAGAAGGGACTGGCTCTTTCTCTTTGGGGCTCACTGTCTGTTATGCTTATAAGAACTGGGAGATGCTAACTAGATTAGTCCACATTTGACAAGCATTCTGCAAGGGAGGTGCTTAGCAGCAATGAATCACCTCACACCAAGGTGGTGGCCATCCATGTACCAGCTGTGTTCCCAGGTTAGGTATCGCTCCCTAATAATAGACAAAAGAGGTTTTTTAAAGACTTCAGAATGGTTAATTAGAGAGAGCTTAGGTCATATTCCAATAAGAATGTATCCTGAAAGGTACTTCTATCCACTAGTACACATGGCGACACAACACATCCACACACACAATCAGCAAGGTGACTGCAGGGCGTTAACCTCCAACCCCTTCCCACCAGGCAGCAGCTACATTCCAATCAGCAAACTAGCCCTCGTTCTGGTCCTAGGTTGGAAGAGTTCATAGAAAGGACGTGACCGTGACCGCCAGAGGAGCCACCCTCTGGACCCAGGCAATCAGAGGCTCCTCACCCCCTCCCCTATCCTTGGAATGTACGTTCCAACTGCTGTTTCCACGGTGGGAGCCGTTTCCAGGATGCAGCTGAGAGAGTAAGGTGTTGCTGAGACCATCTGGACTAAACCCGGCTAAGATTCTGGCGGGCAGGTGCGGAGATCTCGTCTTGCAGCTGTTTAAGACAAGCCTGGTATGTAAGTTCCCTTGCTTATTAAACCTGCCACCGGCCAATCTGGATGATGTCTGCCTCTTTCTTGGGCATCTCCTTGCCCTCTGTGTACAGGGGCCGGTTTCAGATTTCACCCAGGGGACTCCTGAGATTGCAAACCAACATCCTAGTCTGCAGCCTCTTCTTTTTTCTTTATGGTCCCCATTCACTGCACTTTAGTTTCATTCATTCCTTATTTCTCCACTCATTGATCATTAAACATTCATTAAAGGCTGCTTGTAGGGCTTACAGTAAGACAAGCAGGACTGCTCATTTCCCTCATGGTGCTTAGGTCATGAACAAGGGGAAAGGGAACCTGAAGAAGGTGGCTGAGTGAAGGGAGCGGGAACATGTGCAGGGGCAGGGGCAGGGGCAGGAGAGAAGCCAGCCTGGACCTCCACAGAAACCAGGGGCAGTTCTGAGCTAGCAGCGAGTGGATGAGCAGGCAGGTGCTCAAAAGGGCCCCGTCCCGTGGGCTGCTAAGGAGTTTGAGCTTGGGGCCATTGGTGGGCCATCAGCAGGAGAGTGAAGTGGCTTGGTTTGTGTTTTAGGAAGGTGTCTCTGAACAATAAATAGAGCCTGGCAGAGACACTGGAACTTTTTCCTTGTCACTCATTGAGATGGGGAGAGGAGGAGGAGCAGGTTGGGGTCATCTTAGGAAATGCCAATTAGGCAGTTGGGCACAGGGGTCTGCTGGTCAGAGACCAGCAAGAGCTGTGAACAAGAGATGGATCTGGGCAGAGGGAGTGGCCTGTATGAGAACTTTGTGGAGGGCAAGGCCAGGACGGGTGCCGAGGCGCTGGCCAGCTCAGAGTGACTGCACAGAGCACAGAAGATGAGAAGACTTTCGGACAAACAGATCCTGTGGAAGGGGATTTTGAGTATCAGTCCCCAATTTAGATGCAATACTCTGAGCCTTGGAGAGTTCCTGAAGTTTGTGAGTTTCTTTGTTGTTTGTTTTTACCAAGGAAGTGAGAGGCTCCAAGCACCAGTCTCCGGAGGGCCCAGGAGCTCCACTTGACTTCCACCAGCAAGTGACTCTGTGGTGTGATTGTCTCTAAATCCAGGACTCCGAATCAGGCCTCCAGCCTCAAGGGTATTTTCTAAGTTAAAATTAGATTAGTGGAATAGAATGGAACAGCTATGAGACTTACATCACACAGACACCCCTTCAAAGTGTGCATTTGGCTTGTCACCTCTTACTAATTTTAGTTCATCAGAAATTAGACACAAAACCTGGTGACCCTTTAGGCTGGGCTAGTGGCCACAGGCCCTGTTGGGAACATGCAGTTGGGCTGTGTCACATGTTACCCTCTTAGACCACGCACGAATGGGCACAGCCAGGGGTTTATGGTACAGCCAGTGGTGTTCATGGGGACCCTTCAGCTTTGCAAGACTCAAGTGCCTTCTGCACCATCAAAGGAATATTAAGGGTATATGTAATATAGTCCAAAGCTCAGTCTACAGTAGGTCCTCACTGAACATTGTTGATAGGTTCTTGGAAACTGCAACTTTAAGCAAAACAATTCATAACAAAACCAATTTTTCCATAGGTTAATTGATATAAACAAGAGTTAAGTTTCTATGGCATATTTCTGGTTATAAGACATCACCAAACTTCTAAATAAAGGCCCACAAAACTTCTAATATTAAACATTAAAATAAAGGCTAACTATACTTACATTTAAGAAAGATTAATAGAAACAAATGAGATGATTATATTCTAAGCATCTCAGTGGCTGGGGCCTCTCCTGGGAGCTCAGGGAGGAAGGTGAGACCCACACTGGACAGGACGCCCCTCTGTCACAGGGCCACTCACACCCACACTCACTCAGACTGGGACAGTGGAGACACATCAGTTTACCTCACGTGCACACCTCTGGGACGTGGGAGGAAACCGAAGTCTGTGGAGAAAACCCATGCAGACGTGGGGAGGGTGTGAAAACTCCACACAGACGGCACCCCTGGACAGGAACCCACTTTTTTCTCATCTACATTACAGCAAAACAACATCGAGCGCAATGACAGTGCCTGAGGACCTGCTATCCCTGCCTGTAGGCCAATTTATTGAAAATTGATGGTTCTTCTCTATCCCACTTGCCCTCACTCCTGTTCTAAATCAGGCCCTCTGGTGCCACAAGAAAAACTAACACACAAAAAAAAGGCCTTGGGAGCTTATTCTGGATTACCTGGGCAAAGCTCTGGGTGGGACTGAAGGCCTTTCCCTTTCTCCAAGGAGAAGATGCACATGAAGCCACGGTCCCACAGGTTCAGAGCCTCCTGCTTCCAAAGCCAGCTTCCCATGGGCCCTCCAATTCCCCAAATGCCGAGCAGCTGGATTTCCCAGACAATTTCTGCAAACTGCCGATGTGCATCTGCCTATCTCAGTTTGTTCTCCCATGAATGGAGCTGTTCTTGATCCTGCCTGATAAGGAAGAGAGATGACAGGGTTGGAGGGGAGGGGCTCCTTCCCCACGAATGTCCACTGCAGTGGGCCCCAGAAAGCATTCTGGCCCTCGCACATACCTACCTTATGGGTTAAGCCTATTCCTTAATCCATACCATACAGGGGTGTCTGATTCCTCACAAGGCCAAGGGGAGATGACATGTAGAGATCAAAAAGAGACCCTCTTGGCACAAGAAGTGGCATTACAACTTCCCTGGCAACTACAGTAACCCACAGTCCCCAAGGCAAGAAATATGGGAGTAAGTTGTGCTTCTGGTCTCGCCTTCATTCTGTCTGCAGTAACCATGGGTCAGGTGTGTCCACAGTGGGCCTGGTTTCTGCCTGCTCTCTGGTACACCTCTGCATAGCACTTTGCTTTCTTCTCAGAGATGTCCCGCCTCAGATGATAAATTATATGGACTCCCCATCCATCTCCAATCTGTTAGCAACCACTGAGAATCCTTCCTCTTCAATGCTTCCATGCCTACATCCCTGTTCTCCAGTCTCTGGGCCGCCATCGCTGTCCAAGCTCCATCGCTTGGCGCCTGTATGAACTTCAGCCTCGTACCTCCTGCCCCCCATTCACCTTACACACCCCTCCTCTGAACCACAGCTTTCAACATGTAACACCCACCCAGGAGCTTACAACAATGCCCAGGTCCCTGGAGCAGCTAAACCTAATAATCATAAACCACCTTTGACAGCTCTGCTTCATCTCCTTCTAAAATCTTTATTTCTTTTTAGGCAGATTAGCTGCCTCCTGACCTGAACACGCAGCTGCAGCCAGATCAGCTCTTCCCTGAGTCCACACTGCAAGTGAACTCTCACATCCACGCCTTTGCTCATGTTCCGGTACCCTTTCCTGTCTTTGCCTCCTCAAGCCCTTGCTCTCCTGTGTGCAGCCTGCTCGCTCTTCTTCCATTAACCCCTGCTCAGGGGGAAGGACCATGGGTTTCATAGCTAAGAAGACCTGAACTTGACCCTAGTGTCCGGCATTAACCACTGTTTCATCAATTCTAAGACACATATTTTTTCCCCACATTAACATACCTGAGAATGAAATGTCCCTTAACATCTACAGCATCTTAGACTCACTAAAATATACTAGCTCTCTGACTTTGTGTTAGAAGAGTCTCTCTGAGTCTCAGTTTCCTCGTCTTTTAAAACAGGAATAATACCTGATTCTCAAGACTGTTGTAGGTATTACTTGAGATAAATGCAGTGGAGACCCAGGGGCATAGTACCTCTGTGGGAATCTGGATGCTCTGCCCAGACGTTTTGTAATGATTGCCCAGTATCTCTTGGGAAGGCCTGCACCACATGGAAAAATTGTTGCAACAGATACCAAAGTCTGCGTACAAATAGACTGTCATAAAAACGCTCTGCAGTGTGCAGAGTCAGAAAGAGAAGCCAGTCTCACCCACAGGTGGTTTAACCACAGCACCCCACTGCAAACCCTGTGCAGCGGAACTAGCGAAAGGGGACGTTTCTGCAGGGGCAATGGTTCAAGTGGCTTTTTGTTGGAAATGTTATTTGTGTGGAGAAAATTACAAAAGCAGCTTTATCCTTAATTTTTTCTTAAGTAGAAAATCTTCAAAAGCTGACTCTCTGTGAAAAGTCTACAGGTAGGTTCTTTTAAGCATTGGGTCAGAGTTGAATGTTTTAATATTATTCACTTGGAAAATTGCCCTCCCTTGTGAGACGTCCTCTTTCTTTCTTTCTTTCTTTCTTTCTTTCTTTCTTTCTTTCTTTCTTTCTTTCTTTCTTTCTTTTTTCTTTCTTTCTTTCTTTCTTTCTTTCTTTCTTTCTTTCTTTCTTTCTTTCTTTCTTTCTTTCTCTTTCTTTCTTTCTTTTTTAAAAAAAGGTTTTATTTATCCATTTCTAGAGAGAGGGGAAAACCAGAGACCTGGCCCACAACCCAGGCGTGTGCCTTGACCAGGCACTGAAGCAACAACTTTGGGGTTTTCAGGACAATGCCCAACCCACTGAGCCCCACCATCAGGGCATCCTCTCCTTTCTGAATAAAACTTTGCTCACTCCAAGAGTCCTGGCAGCCAGCTACCCTGGAGTACAATCCAGCTAAGTGGAGAGGGAAAATTGCCTTCTGCCTCTCTCTGCCACCACATCAGATGATAAAGCCCATACCCAGACCACCAGGCTTGTGTTTCCCTCTTGGTCTTTGACCTAATGAGGGTTTCCAGTGAAGGGCAACAGGAAGTGGAGAGGGGGAAGTGAAGACAAACCCTGGGGTATAGGATTGGAATCAGAGCTATGGGTAAGTGCAGGGTCATGGCCTGATATTCTAGCTCTGACGACTGTGGAAGAGCCGAGAATCCATGACACCCCACAGTGGTGAGCTAACTTAGGGACCAGGTTTGGGTTTCTGACTATTTCCTCTCAAAAAGAACCAGGATTCGTTAGAGAATTGGTGATACTAGGTCTGCGTTAGGAACATTTTATGTACCAGAAAGCAAAGACATGCTTAAAGATTATTCATACTCCACGTCAAAAGGACACAGAAGGCAGCTTGAAGAGGATTCCACTGGCCAAATCTGAGTCCCACAGAATAATCTTGGTAAGTGACAATAACACATTAAGTTAAAAAAAATCACAACCAGCCCTGGCTGGTGTGGCTCAGTGGATTGAGTGCCAGCCTGCGAACCAAAGGGTCACCTATTCCATTCCCAGTCAGGGCACATGCCTGGGTTGCAGGCCGGGTCCCCAGTTGGGGGTGCACGAGAGGCAACCACACATTGATGTTTCTCTTCCTCTCTTTCTCTCTCTCCCTTCCCTTCTCTGTAAAAATAAATAAATAAAGTCTTTTAAAAAAATTACAGCTACATGATGATTCTCAAAGGACAGAGAGAAGAAAAGCTCTGCTTTACAAAAGTTTATAAGCTAATGAATATAGACTAAATTATAGCTTTAGAAAAGCACCATTTTGCAACTCTCATTGTAAGAATTGACTCAGGCAGTGACCATCAATGAATAGTACGACTCACTGGGGAACAGATTATAGGGAAGAGGCTATTCGCATGATCTCACAGGTTCCTTGCACATCACATAGGGAGCCTTTGCCTCAGAGAGATCTGTTAGTCCCCCCTGTTCTGCATCTCATCACGCTTGGCATGGCCAGTAATGGGACAACTGGACCTCATGAGCCCCCCGATCTGATGCCATGGGAGGGACACAATAAAACTTGTTGGAAACATTTGACTAAAGTCAGACCCTGACCAGACAGAGGAATCCAGAATGAAGGACATTCTGCAGGTCCGCTGGCCTGGATTTTCAAAGCGTGTGGTATCAAGAGCAGAGGAAAAGTTTGAGGAGAATAAAGAGATGTAACAGCCAAATTAATGTGAAACTTGATTGAATTATGGGTCAAAAAAAATAGCTATCGAGGACATTTGGAAAGACAATTACAGAAATTTGGTCCAGACTGTATGTTGGCTAATTTTGTTGAATTAACATTTTTTAAATGTGATGATAGTGTTATGGCGGCACAAGAGAATGCCCTTCTCCTGAGCAATGTGACAGGAGACATTTAGGGTGAACTGCCATGACAGCAGCCATCTTTTTCAGCAAAAGGGAAGTGTGTAGATTTAGAGAGATGAAGAGAGACAGGAAATGGGTGTGGCGAGATGTTGGTGAATCTATGAGAGGAGTATCCGGGTGTGCATTACACTGTTCTTTGAACTTTCCTATGGGTTTGAAGAATTTTAAAACAACAAAAAATGCTTTTTAGAAGACTGAATGAGAGAACAAGAAATAAATAAATTTCTTATTAAAAATATTTTAAAAGACAGTTCCCTTCAATTTCTTGTTCCCCAAGACTGTGTGACCTTCAGAAATTTCTCCTTTCTGTGAACTCTTGCTTGGCTTAAGAGCATTGTATCACCACTTAGCATGGGAATGCAGTGATAGTTGAAATACTGTAGCAGCAGGAAATAACAGAAACTTATTTCTTTAATTCAACCTTTTTACATTGAGCATCATCCTGTACAAGATCCTATGACAGGCACCATGAGTGATATATAGATGAACGATATAATTTTTGCCTTGCAAGACTTAATGTCTAACACAAAAATGAATGCAGTGAACAGTTTCTGAGAGGCTGTTATGAGCTAAAGAAAAGACAGGACTAGGAATCTAGTTATGTATTAAACACAGTCCCTGCAAACAAAGAAACCCTTGTCTTTTGGGAAATACCGATACATACATTAATTTCAGTATACTAAGACAAGATTTATGGAAAGATTTTTATCAGGTTCTAAAAAGCATGAGCAAGCATCCAGGGACAACTCCAGAACAAAGAGTACCTCTGATCTAGGGCTTGAAGAGTAGGTCACGACGTTTTCAAGACTAATTAGTAGGCATTGCAAGCAAATGAAACAAAACGTGCAAAAGCATGTAGGATGAACTGGGCGTGACATATTTGGGAATCTGGTTCAATATAGGTAGAACTTTGGGTATTATGGAAGAGCAAGAGACGGAGCTAGGAATATAACATGGGCCACCTGATAAAGAGCTTTCATATTATAAGGAAGAGTTTTTATCTCATGAAGAGACTTTGGAGATAAGTTAAATAATCAGATACCCTGGTGGTGGAGTGCCAGGTGGATTGGAAACCCTGGTGGTGGAGTGCCAGGTGGATTGGAAGGAGGGGAAGCAAAGAGACTGGGTAAGAGACATTTGTAATAGTCCAGGTGAGAGATGCTAAGAACTTAAACCAAGACAAGGAGGTGAAGACAAGGTATTTGCAGGAGACATCTTGCACACCGCGTTGATAGAGCACTGGTGGCTGAATGAATATCGGAAAGTAAGGGAGAGGGGATCATCAAGGATAAGCTCTGTATCAGGGTTCTCCAGAGAAACAGAACCAATAGGAGTACGTGTGTGTGTGTGTGTGTGTGTGTGTGTGTGTGTGTGTGTGTGTGGTGGGGGAGGAGAAAGAGAGAAATTTAAGGATCATGCAATCGTGGGCACAGGCAAGTCAGAAACCTGCAAGGTAGGCTGGGAGGCTGGACATTCTGGCAGGAGCTGATAGTGCAATCTTGAGTCTGAAGGCGATCTGGAGACAAAATTCCTTCCTCCTTAGGGGACTTGTCTTTTCTCTTAAGGCCTTTAACAAATTACATAAGGCTTAGTCATATTATGGAGAGTAATCTGCTTTGCTCAAAGTCTACTGATTTAATTGTTAATCACATCTTTAAAAATAACCTCACAGCCAACATCTAGACTGTTGTTTGACCAAACACCTGGGCACCATGGCCTAGACAAGTTGACACATAAAATTAACCATCATCACAACCCTTTAAAAGATGGCCTGTATATTTGTGCCATTACTAAAATATAGACTAGAGAGAAATGTTTGGGCCAAATTTGGGGGGAAAATATAACATCGGTTTAGAAGATGTTGAATTTCAGTTGGTCACAGCCAATGGACTATCGGAGCACTCAAGAGACAGGTCTTCCTACCAGCTCTAGAGATCTTAGGGGAAGCCGTGGGACCAGATGAGGCTGCTCCATGAGAGATTGTTCATTCATTCAACAAGTGTTTTCTGCATGCCTTTTTGGGCCAGACAGTGGGGCTGGGGCACCACAGTGTACTCAAGTTCCTATCCTCATAGAGCTTACATTTTAGAAGGGTTGGCAGCAATGAACAAATATGCAAGCAGATGTGCAATTTTAGGCAGTAATGTGTATTGTTTACTGCTGTATAACAAACCTTCCCAACATCTGGTAGCTTGAAACAAGTTTTATTTGCTCATGATTCCATGGGTTTGGCATTTGGGGACAGATCATCTGTAGTGGCATGTCCCAGATCCAAGTGGTGTTGCTGGGTTCACACATACCACCAGTTGGCAGATGCTGGGTGGCAGTGGGCTGGGACTGACGTACCTCAGCTGTCCTCTATGTGGCCTGTCTAGCAGGTTAGCTCAGGTTCCCTCACTTAGCAAGTAGGATTTCAGGAAGGCAAGCCCTTAATATGCAAGTACTCATCAGGCCTCTGCTTGGGTCACATTTTGTAATGTCCCAATGGCCAAAAGCACATCACATGGCCAAGCCTAGAGTCAATGTAGAAGGGGACAACACAACACCTTGGAACTCATTAGGGACCGTTAACACAACAATCTAGCACATAATAAGTGCAATGAAGAATATTGGAACAGGGTATAAAGATAGAGAATTACTTCCAAAGAGGGGATTTCATCCACAGGAGGGTCAGGGAAAGGACTTTTGAGCAGAAACTTAGTAAAGGAAGACAGCCAGTCATCATAGGAAGTTCTGGGGCCAAGGGCATGCCAGAGAGAAGGAATGGTAAGTGCGAGGGTCCCGAAGACAGAACTAGCTTAAAGTGCACCCGAAACGAGAAGAAGGTTTCCAGCGGAGAGCACAGCGAGCCAGGCCGGAGTGGAGCAGCGAAGGGAGATGAAGAGGGAGAGGAAGGCAGAGAAGGTCACAAATGGCTCTTCAGACCATGGCAAGAAGATTAGACATTATCCTCAAGAGTAATGACGAAAAGCCAAGGATTCTGTGCAAGAATTTTGTTTCATCCCATTGTCATCTTTCAATGACTGTCTAGTCACTGATGAGGGGACAGGCATGGCAGCAAGGAGATCAGTTAAGGGGCTACAGCCCTAGTCCCAAACAGAGACATGGGTAGTGGGTGGAGATGGTGAGAAATGGTTGGATTTGGAGTACCTTTGGGGTGTGAAGCTAACAGGAATTGTGAGTGGAGGAGACGTGGACTGTTGGTGTCAGAGAGGAACTAAGGACGAGCACTAACAACTGAGCGGGAATGGGACGATTTGGGAGAGCAAAGGCGAGGGGCGAGGCTCTGAAGACTGGGTTCAAATCTTCAAGTGAGAGCCACATGTCTAGGTGCTGCTCCAGCAACATTCAGTGGCTCAGACACAAATCTGGAGAACTGAGTTTATCCGTGGATGGGGTTTTTAAAGACGAGTGGAGAAGAGGAAGGGGTGAGGAGGGAGTCGAGGGTATGTATAACTCCATGATTACAGTGATGGACCAGGATTCTCATCTAGGGAAGGAGGGAAGTGAAGCCAGGAGAGAAGTGCTGAGCACTGGAGGAAACGGCGGCCTCATGGCTTGGAGGTCCTGAGGAGGCAACACTGCTGCAAAGTGCTGCTGGAGGGGAGATGCTGAGAAAACAGGGAAATGGAGTGGGTAGAGGTCAGAGAGTGCAGGAGGAAGATTATTACAAGGGAGGAGGTTAAAGAACCGAGAAGCCAGGGCACTGCATGGATTGTTTATGAGAAGGGAGTCTCCAGAGCAACGGCGCAGAGGGAGACCAGGAGCCGGACACTTAGATGAGGAGGCAGAATGGATGGCATGGCCCAACAGGAGGCCAAGATCAGGAGGATTTTCAGTGAAGAAGGCAGAGAAGAGAAGTGGCCTGGAAGTGTGGAGGGGACAGATGCTGCGCAGTGGGCCCAGGGGTAGAGGGTTGGGAACCCAACAGAGGGGTGATGAGGGGCAGTTTGCAGATGACAGATGATGAGCTGCGGAGGGCACAGGGGGAGAGCAGAGGGGAGGGCACCTGCTGTATGTGTTAAAGGGAAGATAAGCTTTCTGACCATCTTCGAGCAGAAGCAGCAAAGCTCATATGGACTTAACAATCATTAGTTACTGGCACGAAGCCACGTTTTGCTTCCTTGCAGATCCTCAGCCATATCTGAATTACTGAGTTCGCTAAATAAGTATAAATTTTATTTATATATACCGTATTAAATTATACCATATAAATTATAATTTATTAAGCTTTAATTATATAACTCTCTGAAAAAATATACCCTATCCTATATACTCTGTGTATCATCAGACATGCAGTTACAGATTCTGATTTAAGGTCACCTAAAATTAGTTTAAAAAAAACAGGATTCCAAGGAAGAATGAATGTTACATCACATACAACATGCACTAAGGCCAAGCTGTTCTGACCTAGCAATGATACCACATCCAGCCCAGCAGTTACACTTGGGACTGCCACTTGGTTCACTGCCATAGCCCACTGGATTTGCCTGGGTTTGGCAGGGGCAAGACTTGTGCAGGAAAAGGCAACACGAAAGGGTCTCACCCTGAGTCCTGTAGTTCTTCAGGAATGACATTAATTTCTGCCACTTCCCCCAACATGCCATATAGATTCTGATTCACTGTCTTGGTCATAGAGGGGGTTCATTTCAGAGCAATCCTGGCCTCTGCCCTATGGTAGTCTTACCCTAAACCAAGGAACCTACCTGACTGAGGTTGTGCAACTACTGAGCATGTCTGCTTATATTTGGGCCTAGGGGAATGACCACCAGGTGGGACCACAGAGCCAGTGGACACATTGCAAGTTGGACCTGGGCCAGATCTCCATTCATTTCCTCACCCCAACATTCCTGTTCTCAAACACAGGTTGTGGTGATTAGTGTCTCTAGGTATTAATGTTCCCTAAGGCCTTGTCCAACAGTCATCAAAATGCTTGGTGGGTATTTCTCAGAGCTCAGTTACCCGAGTAGGGCCCCTTGGGGAAGGGCCAGGAGCCGCAGGAGCACGTCCACTTGTGTGGTGTTGCAGGGGTCTGCGTCCCGTGGACACGATCTTTTCTTCAATAAATGAGCCCGGGTCCAAATATTTGCTCAGGCCTGGAAACTGGGCAAGGAATTGTGACTTTTTATCGGGGTGGTGGTCCCTAGCATCCTGATCACCCAGCCTTCTTTTGATCATATAGATTAAGCATTCTTGATGGCTAACCATCTGTTTTGCCTGTAGAGATGCAGTTGGTAACTAAGAGAATTTTGAGTTAAATCCACTGAGTGTTCTTTTTGGCTGGAAGAGTCTTCATGAATATTTCTTGGCCAGAGGGGCACACCGTAGCAAGTGACAACTAGCTGCCCAGTCAAGCTTCATTCCCCCACCCCCTTTTACCTAATGTAGAGTCATAACTGAAAAGGCGGTTGCTGAGCCTGGAGCTGTATTTCCTGGCACCCATTGCATGTTGAGTAATGCTATGTGGCTAGATCTTGCTAGACGATTGCAAGTAGAAGTGATATCATAACCAGGCTGAGATGCATGTCTGCATCCAATCACCTGCTCCCTTTCTGCCATCAGAAGGTAGAGTGTCTGTCAGCCGAGGCCCCTAACCAGAGGAGCAGAACCACCATCTTTACTGGACCATTGTGTATGCAAGAAACATCTTTAAAATGATAGATTGTTGAAATGTAGGAGTTTGTTGGCTAAAGCAGCTAGAGTTACCCTAATACATGTTCTCTATAAATTCTACATCAAATCTACATAAAAGAGTTTCTGTCTGAATAGGCTTTTCCCTGACTTGAAGGTGCGCTGGCGATGGCCTGACTTAGAGTACAGACTGTGTGACCCAAACACAACACACTCGGGGAGGCCTGGGGTGTTTGACCAGGCTCGGCAGCCATTCTTCACATCTGAAAGTGATGTGTGAAAAAGGCAATGCTGGTACCATCAACACACACACCTTTTTCTGTCTCTGTGCTATACTTTACCTTGGTTTTTAAACTGTTGACCTTTTCCAGTGATCTTGCTCCATTCACTCATTAATTCTAACAGAAAATCCAACATGACCAACTGATAAAGTACGTGCTTCATCCCATCAGCTGTAAATAATAACAGTTTTAAATCTTTCCCATGCCTCATACTTCTAGTCTTCTTTTTGGCCTACTGCAGTGGCTGGAACCTCCTCAGTGGGGACAGTGCATCCCTGTCCCCTTGGCATCAGCTGCGGCAGGCACCTGGCAGGATGGGGACTGAAATCATCCAAAGGCTCGCTCACTGGCCCATCTAGTGGTGAATGCTGGGAAGACAAACGGCTGGGGCAGGCACCGCTGGGGTTCTTCAGGCATCTTTGTCTCCATGGTTTGTCCACTTGGGCTCTCCAGCCTGGCGGCTATGGCAGGGCTCCAGAAGCGTGTGTCCTGAGAGTCAAGCAAAAGCTGCAGTGTCCTGTTTTATGACTCACCGTTGGAAGTTGCACAGCATCCCTTCAATCACATTCTATTTGTTAGAAGAAGAGAATTAGACTCCAGTTTTTCACAGGAAGATTATCAAAAAAATTGTGGCTAAGTTTAAAGCCACCCCAATTGGTCCTCTGGCTCCAATTATCTACATTTTCCCCTCGTGCATTTCTGAAACCCAGCTGAGCACACACTGCCAGTTCCAGGGTTAGGACTCAGTTCTGGACCTACAAGTCATTCTCCATGGATTCTTGGATATATCCTGAGTCCTCCTTCTTTGCCCATGAACGCCATGGGCGAGTGACCATGTATCTCCTATTTTTCCCTTTTTGGAAATTTGAGTGTCTGCAGCAGCTTTTGTATGCCAGTCCCACTACTGTAAGTGGAGGGCAGAAAACTTGTCTCTTTAGTACACTGATCTTCCAAGCGAAAAGGAAGTTAATTAAGGAGCCTCATTCACACAAGGACTTAACTTAGATGACAAGATCCGGGGTCTCAAGCCTGAACCAATATCTTTTTTTTTTTAATATATTTTATTGATTATGCCATTACAGTTGTCCCATTCCCCCCCCCCTATATTCCCCTCCACCCTGCACACGCCTTCCCACCCATGAACCAATATCTTAATGGGTAAAACTTGGACGATTCTTGAGATGGGGGAGTGTGCATTGTACTAAGGCTGGCTTAATGCTAGCAGCTGGAATAATCTGCAGACTCATCCATTCACCTTATGGTTGAGGCTGAGAAGACATGCAGTTGTCAGCGGGTAGAGCACTTGGGGCTTGTCTATCTCTATGTGGGTTTCTTACATAGTCTTCTGCAGCACAGCAGCTTCAGGTTAGTGAGATTTCTTTCACGTCAGCTCAGAGCTGATGAAGTATGTGTCCCAAGAGAAACGCGGCAGGCAGAGAGGTGACACACCTGTATGACCTGGCCTCGTGAGCTATGCAAGATCATTTCTACTACATTCAATTTTTACAAGTGTAGTCACTCTGGCTGGCCCGCATTCATAGGAATTAGTCTTTCCCCTTTTATGGGAGGGTATCATAAAGTTGCCACATGGTGGGAAACTATCACACAGACTAAGCTGCAAGGGAGGCTGGAAAATGTATCGTGTACCTTTGCAGACATTATAAGTGAAAATTTGAGGGAATTTTATTATTATGGGAGAATGAACAAATAATGATGCCCAGAGATAGGGATGGTTAGCAGTTATCTGTCACAGGCAGCTTTGTGAAGAAATTAAAATCTAAACCAGACTGTCATGGATGAAGAGAATATGAATAGGGAGAAAGGTCATTTCGAGCAAGGGAAGAATATGAGCAGACACGTGGAAAAGAGAATGATAAGGTGAGCGTATGTGTCTGTTTACATGAAAGGTGCACATCTAATTAAGGAAGCTGGTGATAGGACAGTGATAAATGGGGGTACAATAAAGTCTTCAGGTTTTAATACAGCGTTGTGATAAGAGCAAGATTTCAGAAACAAACACAGATTTTAATTCTCTGCCCATTGTAGTTTTCTGAGTTTTCAGCAAGTGTGATAGATTTTTTAAATGGCCACAATTCACTCTGGCTGGTGTGGCTCAGTTGGTTGGAGCATCTCTCATAACCGAAAGTTTGCAGGTTCGATTCCTGGCCAGGGCACATACCTCGGTTGTGCAGGAACATTCAACGCCTAGTTTGGATGCATATGATCCCTGGTACTGGCGCCAATCCCCCATCTGGGCATATAATGGAGGCAACCAGTTGATACTTCTCTTGCATGCCGATGTTTCTCTCTCTCTTCCTTTCTCTCTAAAAGTCATGAAGAAAAAATGTTTTCTGGTGAGGATAAAACATGTGGTCACAATTCTCCAAATTCCTTTTGAGTGACTTTGGAGCAACTTCCATTAAGACATGGATCTATTTCTCCACTTCTCGGATCTGGTCTGGTACTGGTCCTGCTCTGGCCAATAGAATATGGCAGAATCAACAATGTGCCGGGTGTGAACCTCAGCCTCAAGAGACCTTGCCTGTCCCCACTAGCTTTCTTGAGGCCTTGCTGGAAGTCCTATGAACCAGCCGAGGCTAACTAACTGGAGGGTGAGAGACCACATGGAATAGCCCTCAATCATCTCATCTAAGGCTCTAGACACCTGAGTGAGAAAGCCACGGCAAGACCAACACGGTGGACCTGGTCACAGTGGAACTGAAGAGCTGAGTGCAGAGAGACTCCCCAGCTGAGCCCGGCTCTAACTGATAACCGACAGAATTATGACCGGAATACATGATTGTTGCTTTAGGCACTGAATCTTAGAGTGATTCACTAAACAGCAAAGCAGGCTAAACGAGGCCTGTTAACCCCTCCCTGTGAAGACACACAAGATAACGAAGGCAAAGCCCCTGCACACACCTGAAACACAGTGTGTGCTGGGCCAATGGAGACTGTGCCACTGACCACATCAGAGAGATGGTCAAAGAAAAACACAATGCACGTGTGAGAAGTAACCTCCTGTTCACGTTTGCCTCACGGATGTCCTTCATTCATTTGTGCCACTGGCACGTGCTCCACTATACATTACACATCCGCATTTTGGGGTGCAATATCCTTTGAAAACTCTCCTTGCACGCATGCTCTCTGGGCCCCATCAACACGGATGCAGATGGTCCACATACATTTGCTTTGCTACAACCAACTTCTTGATTCAGATATTTATATCTTTTACCCTCAACTAGTCTCTGAGCTACTTAGAACAGTTCTTGTGTTTCCTTTGCAAATCCCACTGAGATAATTTTTTAAAAAATTTAAACAGCAAGAACTTAGTAAATATTTAGTAAATTAAAGTCAATGAAATTATATTATGGTTGGTGTTGATCCTTAGGGTTATCTCTAATGAAGAGGCCTATTAAATTTCAATGTCAAGTTACAAAGTAAACTTATAGAGAACAATTTCCCCAAGAGATTCAAGTTGTAGGAATTATTCGTTTTCTTTTCTGGCAGGTCATGAGGAATGAGAACTCTAACCGGGCTGCTGGTTCCCACCAAACAAACATCTGGATGTCTCAGGGGTAACAGACCCTGTTTATGCCTGAAACTGCGAATCAGCTGTAATCCTGTTATTACTTGAAAAACAAAGGTCCCTGGGAAAACTAAAGATAGGAACAGATTATATACTTTGAAAACTTCTTTAATTTTCCCACATAACTTCCCCTCCCTCAAAAAGTACTTAAAGCTTTGTATCTTTTTTTACATCTGATTTTTGTTTTACTTAAGCTGTTTTCTACTGAGTAAGATGACATTTTTTATTGAAAAATTATTTTTTGCTGTCACAGTTCAGTGGTGTGCAGGGCCAGGCTCCTTCCTACCAGCTTTAGGGCCCAAGCAGCATCTCATTAGCAGTCTGCTATACAGTCAGCCATACAGTGACGTGTCTTTGGAGTTGAAACTGGTGATGGCGGGAACGCTGACACCATGCACATCAGCAAACACCACAAAACAGGTCCATTTTTCCCTGGGGAGCCTGTGATGAATGCTTACCAGTGCATTGCTGCCAGAGCTCCAGGTTGCTAGGAATTACAGCTCTCATCTGCTTGAGCACAGACACAGTTTCTCCAGGAAACATCAGTTAACTTCTTCACGGCTGGGCAGCGGACACCTTTTCTGTGGGCTGCTCAGATGGGGACACAATGAAAGCATGGCCCAGAGGCGTGCTGTTGAGTCAGAGCCAGAGCGACTGAAGCAGGAGCCAGGCAGAGGGGCAGGAGACGAGAGCAGAGGCAGGCGGGCAGAAAACACAGGGCGCTGCAGTCCAGACTTATTTTGGTGAGAAAGTGATGATAGTTTAGAGTAGGGGAGACATGTATTTTGATTTGTGTTTTATAAAGATCCCTTTGGACTTCTGGTCTGTGGAGAAAGCATTTATGGAGGGCAGAGGGAGTAGTGGGGGAGCACAAAGGTGGAATCACGTAAGATCAATGAAAATGCTATTTGTTGCCAGGGCAACAGACCTGGAGCATGGCTTCAAATCCTTGCCCTGTCACCTGCTTTGTACCATGGCCATCTCCACACCTGCGCTGGCACTCTTTCTCCCCAGGGAACTCCTTCCCCTCTGCCACATTGCCAGACCAGCTCCTAGTCCGCCACCCTTCACCCCGAGTCCTCACCTGGCCATCCCAGTCACATAGACCTACCTGCTTTGGGGACCTGGATCACCACTTCCTGAAACTCACCTGACTCTTGCTGTGTCACGTTGTGTGGGTGTTTAGCAGTTTCACCTGCTTTTGTCTGATCATCATTATAAACTTCTTGAGCTGGGGCAGTCTGTGACTTCTGCACTATTTCTGACCGAGCTGAGGCCCTGCAATGCCCCAGGCAGGCACAATGCTGGACTTCTCGGGCCATCTGGAGGAAAGGCCATTTCTGCCTTTCTGCAGAGGCTCCAGTCAGTTTTCTGATTTATTAGGTAGAAATCAGAGGTGATGCTAAGCCAGCCTGTGCTAACAAGGAAATGCAGGGAGGAAGGGAGGGAAACAGGGAGGCCACTCAAAATAGTGGACAAGAAACACAGCAACAATTTCAAAACTGGGGACTATATTCCTAATGTCCAAACATGTGGAATCAAAATTCTAAGTATAGCTGACATTTGGTTATAAAGCAAGTGTTATACTTCCATAATTACTTGTAACAGGTCTGCAAACTTTTTTTAAGTACCAGAGAGTATTTTCAGCTTTGCAGGGTATCTCTGTCACATCTAGGCAATTCTGCTCCTGGAGGGCAAACGCACCCACAGAAAACACATATGTCAACAGGTAGAGACCTGTTTGTACAGAAGCAGGTGGAAGGACAGATGTGGCTTCTGAGCTATAGTTCGCTGACTGACTAAAAGGTTTAAAATTATATATTTTGAAAATGGTAATGCCAAATCTGGAATTCGGGACTAATACTTTCCAGCATATCATGCTTCCGTGATCAATTGTATGGAACAGGTATAGATGTACTAAATTCAGTTTTATGGATAGTGTAACCCTATTAGATATTAAGCTTTTGGTGAGTAAGGATTAACTTTCATATTCTCTAAAGTACTGATTTTTATACCAACACATATTTCTAAAATGTATCAAAGATCCCAATGCATGAGATGTAGAATTTACTCTGGCATATATATCTATCATATATAGCATACATATATCATATGTATGACCTCAACAATGTGTTAAGTAAAACATCTTATAAAGTGTTTGTCATCTTAGTTTTCTAAACTATATTTAGAGAAAAATTAAGTGGCCTTTCCCCCACCCAGAGCTGTCTAGGACACTGTATACAAAAATAAGGCAATACTAAGGGACGAGGTGGAGTCCTTTGTAAAATATTATTCTGGGGGAAAAGCCAGGTGCAAGAGAATTTATGCCGTCACATGTTTTTTTAGAGAAATGTAGTGGTGACATATATGTGAGTCTATGCTTGAAATATTTCTGGGAAGGACAGTCGAGAAAATGGTTAAAGTAGCTATTTCTGGGGAGGACAACCGGGTAAGCAGGGGGCATGACTGGGAGGAAAAATAACTCTACTTCAACCACTCGACGTCTTAAAAACGCACTTGCATGTATTCTCCCAAAGAACTGAAAATGAAAGCACAAGTGGGTTGTCCAAGCCCGCAGGGATGCCACGCTTCACACTGATGCCTTTCTCTGTCGTCAGCAAGTACTGAAGCTGCTCCCGTCACGTTTCAACCTATTAGAAACACAGATGAGCATGGGCAAACCTCGTGAAGTCATTCTGTGGAGGGAGGGAGCTCGGTGTGCGTTTCTTAGCTGTGCCACCGGCTGTTCTCCCATCGGTTCTGCTCCCATCGGGAGACCACGTGGAGGGTACACTGGCCTCCCTGAGTCCTCTACTGCAGTGCCTCTGAATCTACAATTATTTCCAAATTAAAGATGAAAACAAAACAAAGCCCTTGACATGTCAAGGCCTGTGTGCAGAGACCTATGTTCCAGCTTTGGTGCTGCTACACTGCCCGAGTACCATTGTCTTTCTTGCCTACTTTCTCATGTATAATTGGGGGTGTAGGTGGCCTTTTGGGGTACAAGAAGTCAGAGGAAAGCCTGAAGGGTGAGCAGTGGAAAGGCACGCCTGCCAATTTCTCTCTGGGCCTGAAATAAAAACAAAGACAGGAACAAAACATCCGAGTCATAGCTCACTTTCTTTCTGGTCCCTCAAGGCCACAGGTGTTCAGCAGCATCTGCCTTCAGGTTACTTCCCAGTGCCTGGGGAGGGGGAAAAGGCCATTCCAGGGTACAGCAGAGGTGGGGGCAGTGGTAAGAGAAAGGGACATACAGGAACTAGTGCTGCTTATGTCCCAAGTCTGGCTGAGGGGCCTCTGCAGGGGAGACCCGCCTAGCTGGTTCTTTGGGTAGGTGGGTGGCGAAATGGCCTGCCCATGTCTTCTGCTCCAGTGATCACAGCTGCAATCAGGTCGTGGGATCACGATGTGGCCATCAGGCACATTTTGGGGCTGGGCAACAAAAGACTGTTCGACATGAACACACATTTCAAGTCTTGGGATTTCTGTGATTTCATGGAACTCGGTCTTTTACATCCTTCAGCCTTTTTGGTGTCACACTCTGTGCCACCCAGAGGTCTGTTTTTAGACCAGCCATCAAGGACAGGAAACGCACTGCTGGGACACCCTGAAGCCCAAAGCATTAAGACCCAAAACCAACACAAACAAAATCCCACATCAACTGAGCAACCCCGACAAAGAAAACACACTGCATATTAGCTAATATTTTTTATTGTCCGACTTTCTTTGAGCCAACAATGATTTCACATGGCTGTCCGTAAGGGATAAGGCATTGTTTTTTCTTTGTGGGTAGACTTAGTTGGCCTAAGTCTTTACAACTTTTGCATATGAAAATAGAAGTCCAAGACCAGATTATGCTCCTCCTGGTCATAAATGCCGACTTATTTACAGGTGCCTTTTTTAGACCACCATTATAAACTTGGGATAAAATATGTGTACTTTATTAAAGCCTCAGCATTTAACATCAGGGTCCTTTAAAGATTCACATGTGTCTCACCTTTGGGGAGCACAGCATTTCTCCCCATGTTCAACAGAATTATGTTGTAATCCACCCGGAGTGACAGAAGCTAACCTTCCAAGAAACATTTTTTAACTTAGATCTTTTAGAAGCTAAAGACTCCAAAATGACTTCATATAGTTCTAAAAACAGCCCCGGAGCCAGCTGTTTAAAAGTGGTTTATAAATACAGTTACCTATAGGCCGCATATCTGTTTGTAGTACAGCAGACACAGAATGCAGACTCTGCTACATGTAAAACAAAACGCGATCCAAGTGTGGCTTTCGGAATACAGCAACAACAGGAAAGCCCAGGATTCTGGCTTGTTAATATTACCACCTTATAAAGAAACAACTGGAGACTATAACTCTGAACTATTAAAATATACAGACAGACTGTTTACACCATTGCACTTCCTTTTTCCCTTTGCTTTTAATACTCTTGAAACAATGATTAAAGTGATGGGTTTATGAACACATGCATGCACAGGCAAGCACATACACTTAAAAGATGAAACAGAGAATAGAAGTTAATACATGTCTGTGAGGAAGGCTGCCAGCAGCACTCCGACTAAAATACACTGTCCCCTTGCGCTCCCTCTGTCCCCTCCCCACTCCCTCACCTTCCCGAGAAGTCAGGAAATCAGGCTGGGAGGTTAGTGCATAATTAATGGACAAAAGCCCCCCTTCCAAGCTCTGTCAGTCTCCCCAGCGAGGCAGGGGAAGCATTTCCCTTCAGTAGCACAGGTAAGGTCCACTAGTGTTGGTTCCACAAGTTAAGGCACTTCTGGCTGCTTTGGAGGCAGCGTGGGTTTTTTTCTTCTCTCTCTTTTTAAGGCATGTGTCATCTAAGAGTAGTAAAGCTTTGAAATGGGGTTAAGGTTGAGAGCTTAATACATGATCACTGAAGTGGACAGGGCAAAAAGGTCCCTCGGAGACACACCCCTTCGGGATGCTTCCAGAGAGCCTGGGCAGCTCTGCTTTGGGCTCTGCACGCGGGAGCTGGCGGAGGTCAGAGGGGGGCGCACTCAGACACTGAAGACCCGTGACTCGCCCCTGTGTTCACCTGGAGCTCCCCTGGCTGCTGATGGAGCGAGAGGTGCTGTAGCGCTTCTTCACAATCATGCTGATGTAGGCTTTCATGAGCTTGGCCACATCCACCACCTGCCAGGGAAGCAGAATTGGCACACGGTCAGTCTCCGCTGGGGCGGTGGGCTTAGCCTCACAACTACAGGTCTTCCCAGCAAAAGCCACCAGCCTGCCATGCAAATCCACAGCTCCAGTTTTGTATGAAGCCAAACGTTTACCTGCTTTGTACTTATTCCTAGTCAGACAGAAGGGGGAACTGTGGCTTTTCCAAATACAGTGTGCACGGCCTGCTGGTTCTTTCACATTTAAAGTGAAATTGTCAAGACTGCTCATTAAACAAAACACCCAATGACCCTAAATTTGGTATCACTAGGACTGCGGTTTCTCTCCCCACTGAAAATAGGGGTAAATGACAGAGCCCACGATCACGGCTGTTAAAGACTGGATTGTATAGTTCTAGTCAACTCCCCCCGATACAACTGAGAAAACAGAACTGAGGCTCTAAGGGACGGGCAGAGTGGCAGCTAGCCAGTTCTGCTCCGTGGCAGCTCTGATCTTGAATTAGCTCCTTGTCCCTCCTTTGGTCCACCACTTCCCATGGCTGGTCTGGACTCCTAACACCTCCTAACTGGCTTCCATTTATCGGTGCTCTGTTTCCTGCCAATCCCACCCCATATCACAGTTTGTGAATGCACCATCCTCACGTCACACACACAGATCCCAGAGCAGTTCCAGTCTGCCTATTGGTGTTAATCAAACTCAGCAGCCTGGCACCTGAGACACTTTAGTCAACGGCCCCACCTCTGCCCATCTTAAGTCGGCCTCCCACTGCCCCCTCTCCAGTACCTATAACCAGGTGGGCAGCAGGGATTCATTTCCATTCCCCACCTCTGCTTGTAGGTAGCTCCCTCAATAGGCTTCTGGTATTATCACCATTACTATTACGCTTTAAGCTTTGGAGTGGACAGCATGCATATTTAAGGGTTTTGTTTTGTTTTGTTTTGGGGGGGATTTTTGTGAGCCGGAATCAGCTCTGCCCAGCATCCCTTGCTCACTCCACGGGCACCGCAGATCTGAGTCTCGCTGCAGCTACTCACTGCCAGAACCATCTACTAATTCTCACAAGGCTGTATAGCCAAACCGTGTATTTTGCCTTAAACATCTATATTGTTTCTTTCTTCTCCTTCCCTCCATGGGTAAGACCCTGACATAAGGAAACCGTATTTCTCAGTTGCAGAGGTGTTCAGAAGAAATTTGGGATGATCAGATTTCAGCCTCTGAGGAACCTGATGCTGGGTAGGGACCATCATATTGTTATCGCCTCACACCTTAATGTAACACATTCCAATAAAATCACTTGGTCAAAGGCATCAGGAAATGGTGTGTTTTTGTTTGTTTAAGGCCACAGTATGTCTCTTACCTCACTGGTTTCAAAGAGCAGCTCCCTCTCGTCCACCACAATCTTGTAGGTGTTTGCCAGGGGGGCCCCAAAAGAGAGGATGTGCTCATACTGGAAGACTTCTAATGGTCTCCCCTCCCCACGCTTGTAGACAGAGACGGCGTCCGCGCTGACGCCCAGCCAGAGGTCCTGGGGAAAGCCGCCTTCCTTGCACTGGTGGGCAAGAGTCAGTGTGAGGGTTAGACCAGGAAACAATTGGAAGCCCCAAACCCAGAAAACACAGGCCTTCAGGAAAGCATGCTGCACAGAATACTGAACACGCTCAGTACACATTTATGCCAGGGAACTAAACAAATCAAGGAGCCAGCCCCCAGGGAAAAGGGATCTGGGAATATAAAAATCAACATTTAGATTTTTATAGAGCCCCATTGAAAGGTCATCAGATACCAGGACAAATAACTGTGATAAGAAAAACGGAAGCTCATCTAGACTGGGGATAGTAAGCTTATGTTAAGGGATGGGCAGTAAACACTTTATTTAGGCTTGTGGGCCACATTCCGTTCAGTTCTGCACTTGAATGTAAGAGTAGCCAGAGAAGAAACAAAAAGGAATGAACCCTGCCACATCCCAGTAAAACCTCACATAAAGGAGGCAGCCACGGTTTGGCCCCTGGCTACAGCTGGCCAGGCCTGGGTCCAAACCACTGGTAAGATTTTCTTTCAAGAAATGGTCTATTTTAACAAAAGTGAAAAAGGTATAAATCTATAAGGAGTTAATATTAATGGCTAAATTCCAATTCTGAAACAGAAATTCTTCCCTGAAAATAACCATGGGAAGAAAATAAAGATGTAAAATCCAAGTATATCCAAAGTTTCTAATTTTGTGTACATAGTACTAGAATTTAAAATTTTTTTAAAATGTAGATTTCTAACAGCATTTTTTATTGGATCTATAATTTCCATAAGAAAGAGAAGTTATTTCAGAATAGCTGACATCTTAATTTTTCACTCACTCCTAACATTAAAAAAGTATTTGCTACAAAGGAAAACATCCTTTGGTGGGCGGGTGTGTTAAGGGTGGAGTCTGGAGGGCACTAACAAATGAGGGTAAAACAGCAGCGCTCAGTCCCATCCCTCCCTCTGAGCCTGGCCACGGTGGCCCTGATTTACGTTCTTGGACCCAACCTGGTCCCCGAAGGAGCAGCCTGCCTGCCCACGACGCGCAGCAGCCGGTTCTCACCTCCACATCAAAGAGCGTTGACCCATAACCAGGCCACTCCTTGATCAAGGTCATGTACTTGGCCATGGCCTGTTCCTGGCTCATTCCCTGAAATTTCTTCCACTTGTCGACGATACTGGCTCGGGCAGAGGAAACTTCTTCCTTGATCCACATGTCCAACATCTGCTCTTCCTCGGCCTTCTGCCGAACCACGGAGCCCGTCCGTAAGCTCCGCCTCAGTGTCCCCTCCAGGAAGCTCGTCCGCCTCTTCTCCAGCCGCTCACACGGGGTGAAGGTTTTGGTGGACTGGCTGATGCGGGCCTTGAGTCTCTGCAGGGAGTAAACCTCTTCGAGAGGCGGGAGAGCGGTGTGCAGCGAATAGTCCCCCTGCAGGTATTGCAGCCGCAGGGCCGCGAGAACCTGAAGGTTCTCCTCAGGGGCCGGGTAGTGGCCGTGGATAACAGCTTCGTGGGCCTGAAAGAACGTTGTCAACAGCTTTAGGGGCAGACAAAGGACGCCCACCTGGCTCACTCCCTTCCTTTGTCAAGAATTCTCTCCAATGTCACCTTCCCTAAAAATGATACTCTGACCCCTGCTTCACTTTTTCTCCCTTGCATGGATACCATCTAATGTGTATGTTTTATTCCTTGTTTCTGTCTCTCCCCAACCAGAACAGCTCCTGGCACAGGAGTTCCAATAAAAGGTGTATGAATTTTATCCTATAAAGGAGCACAAGCAGCTGACCCTGTCCATGCTGGGAAACTGACTGCCAGGCATACCTTCTTTTATTTTTTAAAAAATATTTTATTTATTTATTTTAGAGAGGGGGTGGGAGAGAAACCTCAACATGCGGTTGACTCTCATGTGCCCCTTGTTGGGGACCTGGCCTGCAACCCAGGCATGTGCTCTGAACTGGGAATCGAACCGGCAACCCTTTGGTTCGCAGGCCACTGCACAATCCACTGAGCCACACCAGCCAGGGCCTGGGCATACTTTCTAAGGACTAGCAGTTAGCTGACAGGAATTTTTAATGGGTTTTACCCCTGCTCTCTCTGAGAAAGGAATCTGTTTCTAAAAGTTCCTTTTACCTGTTCGAACATAAATGCAAATTCCACGCTGTCTTTTGGCACATGGTCTGTGTCCAGGAAGCAGTACAGTTTGAAGTAGAACTTCCACGGCAGGTCACCCACCTCTGAGGTGGCAGCCAGCCTATAGAGAAAAGTCAAGAGACGCTCAGAAAGCAAAACGATGTGGGTCTTTGGTGCCCCACAGGGAGTCGACTTTGTGTGGCTTATTCTCTGGAAGGACTTTCTGCCCAAGCTCAGATAACCGAGTGGGTGGAGATAGGGATGGACCCAGCGAGAAGACAAGAAGACAGAGCAGGGATGAGGCTTATCAGAGCCCCTAGGAAATGTCACTTAACCAGAGGTGGAAGCCAGGCTTTCCTCAGGTCTCACTTTAACACAACCAACAGGCAGCCTCCGATTAAACCGTGCTAACAAGTGTTTCCCCAGTGCCCCAGCCTAATTAGTACTAGCTAAGCATTATGCTGAACCCACAGAAAGAAAAGAAGCAAAGGCTATTTTTTCAATTCCCAACCCTCAAATAAACTACAATATTTATCAAAATTGACATGAATACTATGGAGGCTGTGTTTATTCCGAGTAGGAATATCTTTTGTGCTACTGAGAGGATATGAGAGTCACAAATCAAATTAGGGTTCCAGCACAGATAGAGTTTCTGAGTTTGCTTGCAAATCCTAACCCCATTTCAAAGCTAATGGACATGTGAGCATCTGCACATCAGGAAATCCCTCGGTAATGAGTACATCAGAGGAATGAACGAAGGAATGGGGTAAAGGGACGAAGACAAACTGAATCACATCTAAGACACATTTGATTCCTTTATCTAGGAATCAAAGAGTCAGCCAGCAGAGATAAAATATTAAGTATGCCTCAATACAGGTAAGATAAAAGTCCAATGCACACGGAAGCTGCACGCTGAAGTTCAAGCCCCCAACTCTAGCCCTTGACTGCTTTTACTTAGTCGGCCGGCACTTCAGGGAGAAGGAACTTACTTTTCAAACTTGGCCAGCACATCAGCTACGATGGTCCGGCTCTCGATGGCTTTGTCAACGTGTCCATTGGACTCAAACAAGGCGAACATGTTCCTGCTGTCCTCCATGGCGAGCCCTCTGATTAGCTTCTCCACCACCTGCAAGACATGCCAGGAGGTCCTCAGCTCCCAGGGCTGTGGTTCAACTACACGGTTCCAGAACATGCCTTCATCTGCCAGCGAAAGTGAGGATTCAAACAGCCTCCTAAATTGTTGCGTGCGGTCACCCAGAATTTCAGAGGTGCTGTTTCTCTTCTGTTCTCTTGAAACCAGTTTTATCTCTTTCTTGCCAAAAAGATCACAGGCAGGGGCAGGTATCAGGCCAGTGTCTTGCGAGACCGTACCAGGAGGAAAAGTGCATGAAATCTGAAGCCCTGAGTTTTATCTAATAAATTCATGAACTCCAAGAAACAACACCAACTTCTACCAGTGGTTCTTCCACACAAGAAGTTTTTTTTGGTTTTATCAGTCTACTCCTTTTCGCCCGTTGGTTTTATAAATACTAAGTTCAAGTTTTGAAAAAGGCACTTACCTGACCCAACATTCCAGATAACTGTGTGGCAAATATGAACGCCTTATTGCAACAGACTTGTCCTAGTGGGCACCCTGAGTCAGGGCTGCGGACTCTCCAGACGCTCAACTGCTTCTCGGATTAGCAGGACTGGGCTTGTCTCAGGCGCTCTGGCGTCTCTACTCCCCTTTAATATGTATTTTTACCACTTTATACCCACGGGTGGGCGCAGGCTATGTTTGCGTGTGTGTTTACTGAGCAGCCGCACTATGCACATTACACACAGGTGGGTGCAGGCTATGTTTGTGTCTGTGTTTACTGAGCAGCTGCACTATGCATATCACAACCAGGCGTGAGGGCCGACTGAACAGCACACAGCGGACCTGACTTCAGCACACAGGCACGGGCATCGGACAGAAGGCGACACCCGCTGTTCCCTCACCTCGCCGGCTGTGGTGTGGGAGTTGATGGTGATCTTGCAGGAGCCTCCGCCGTGGCAGTACACCATGGACGTCATCTCCTGTCTGTGGATCAGAGCTTCTATTTCATCTCGGGAAGGCACAAACTCTCTGCATTTGGTTTTCTTAAGAGATTCGTAAATGAAAAGGGCGTATTTTTCCATCTCGGTTCCTGGAAACTGTTCTCGTATCCTAGGAGACAAAGAGCAAACTGTCATTGCTAGAATGAGGGCGGCTGGCTCGGCTGGGCTGCTTTGCGTGGGGGACAGGCACTGGTGGTGAATGGAGCGAACACCCGCCACTTCCCAGCAGGGGCCCCTGTTCAGCCTGTGCAGGTTCTGTTTACACACAAACTCAAGCAAACAAACACCCCCAAAAGCCAATGCTTCCCTGGAACAACTTTTCCTTCTGTGGTGCTCTTATACTTGGATGAGTCCTGTCTTCTACTGTCCTATGAAAATGGCTTTTCCATACTTGATCAGAATCTGCACCGCTCTGTGCCTGCTACTGCTTCATCTGGAATAAGTTTGGGGGTGTCCCTACATACAGGCGGTTGTAGCAATTAAATGTATCCAATGGCCACGTGTTAAAAACACTACACCGAAAGTGACCTGTCCCTCAGACAGCCTCCTGTGGCTTAGAGAGGAAAATGATGTCTGCACCCAAACTTACTTAAGTGACCGACAAAGTGTGACCCAGATATTCCGGACCCGCAGTGGGTGCCTTGTGGTCAAGGTCTTTTTATCTGAACCGCAATGCACTGCACTACCTGTGGGGCAGCTTTGCCCGGGCCATCTCATGCCTTTTCTTTGTTTAAAAAATTTATACAAAAACGTTTAATGACATGCCCATCAATACCATGTTAGTTTCAGGTGCGCAGCATAGTGATTAGACATCTACGCACCTTACAAAGCGATCTGCTCCCGGCCAGAAGTCTAACGCCCCCTGGCCCCACATGTAGTCATTAAAGTGTTATTGACGACTTTCCCTATGCTGTACCCTACAGCCCCGGACTCTTCTGTAGCTACCAATCTGTACCTCTCAATCCCGCCACCTGTCACTCGCCCTCCAACCCTCTGCCCTCTGACAAATGCCAGTTTGTTCTCTGTGTCTGAGTCTGCCTCTGTTTGGTAGTTTACTTTGTTTTTCAGATTCCACGTGTAAGTGGAAGCATTCAATATTTGTCTTCAGTGCATACCTTTTCAGGTGGAACTTGAGGTACTTGAGGATCCCCCGACTCGGCAGGAAGGTGCAGCTCAAGCAGGTGAGGATCTGCCAGCTGCACAGGTTGCCCGCGCTGCCCGGCTGCGGCACCTTGTTGGTCTGCTTGACGAGCTGGCAGTACAGCTCGTCACGCAGAGGACGCAGGTCATGTCCTGTCTGCAGGATGCCCTGGATTATGGGGGTGGGGTCTGACATGGACTCCAGCTGCTGGAGGGAGTTGAAGATCTTGATGGCTTCATCCTGGAGGGTGGTGTACCCTTTGTCCTTGAGCACTAGGAAAAGCGAGTTCACACAAGTCACACGGGGTCAAAGAAGGCCCACTGTGAGCAGCAGGTAGGAGGGGAAGGAATGGGGGCAGAGAGCAGCTTCATGATGCAGTGCCCACCATGGTCCCTGTGCTTTTGAATCAGCTGGAAACAGCTCTAAAAACATAGGGGGGCAAATTACATTATGTAATTTATAACTTCGTGTCATTCGCTGTTTTGTTATGGCAGTCAACTAATTCTTACTTAAATGCTGGCCCATTTCCAACTGGTCCCAGAATTGGAATCCGAGACTGTTCAGGATCTGTTCTCTAGGGTGTGAAGGCGACTCTGAGGGCACAAGCGTACTGGCATTTTCTGACTCCCTTTAAAGGTTTTTTTTGTTTGTTTTTTGTTTTTTTTTACAGCAACCCTTGCATCACTACAACCCACAAATGCTAACACACCAGAGCTAAAGAGCTAACAGGGAACAAAACCACTGTCCGGGCGGAACTGGGGACTTACGGTTCAGATTGATGTCCCCGTAGGGCAGGGGCAGGAGTGGGGAGTGCAGGGGGTGGTGGGTGTGGCGGAGGATGGGGTTCCGCCTGTAAATCTGCTCCACCACATCCGAGTTCAGGCAGTTCTCCTTGAAAATAAAGGAGTCATTACAGAAAGCAAACAACCATATGGTAAAAAACATATGTGCACCTGTCTTCTTCTACACATGACTATTTTTCAAAAGTCTAAACCATCCAAGAAATTTAGGAAGGGTGGTAGAAACCCAGCATTAATGATTTCTAGCACAAAGAGATCCACAATCTGGATCTGAAAGCAAATCACAATTACACGTTCTTACATAGCTCTTTCTCATGCGTATGTTTAAAGTTCTCTTGCTAATTATTTAGCCATCAATAAAGAGTTAGTTCTGATTACAGAAGCACAGCAGAGCCTGACTAATGTTGATGTGTCGATGTTCCAAGGGTGAGAATCTGGGAGCTAGTATGAACCACCCCGACGAGCTCGGATCCACCTTACCTTGATGTCCTGAATCAGCTGCTGGGTGGGGGTGTCGATGGGGGCCTTGGTGTCGGTGACATTTTGAATGGCACTGGACCACCTGGTGGCCTCGTTGAGCAGCTTGGTGTAGAGCCGATAGCAGTGCTTGCGTCCGTACACGGTGACGTTCCAGTAGCCTGGAACAGGTGCACCGCACACACATCAGCTTAAACTCGGTGACCAATGTGACGCTCTCGTACCAGAGTCCCAGGACTTCAGCACCACTAGGAGCCTGTGTCATCCCTACCTGAGTCCCTTCAGTTACTTAATTCAGTAAGTACTTGCTGAACTCACACATGTGCCCTGCTCTGCACTGGGTATCTAGGTATCCAAAAGACATGAGGAGTTGACAGTTCAGAGAGGATGACACACATAAAATAGTAAGCCCAGAATTAACTGTATAAACTGTACCATTTGCTCCTGAAGGAAAACAGGTGTAAACTAAAGTCCCTTTCAAGGTGCTGGGACTACAGTGAAAACGCTGCCCACGGCTTTCTCCTCCTTCCTTAGACTCTCCCTGGTAAACACTTATGCTCAGTGAGCAGTCAGTTCAAAAGGAGCTGTAATTTGCAACACAGTAGCTATTAAAAATATACAAATATTTCTGAATGGAATAGCTAGATTTTTAAAAAGCACAAAATCACAACTGGCAACCAAAATCCAAATAAATCTAGAGACATTTTTTAGAATACTAAGAAAAAATCTAAGCTTACCCACTATTTTATTTGAGTTATGTTCACTGACAGGATTTATCTTTTTTGGGTCGTATTCTTAGGGTACAAGGATAAAAAGGACAGAACAAAAGCATGTAAAAATAATGCTTCCTTTGGACGACCTTCATCCGTTTACATGCTTTTGTCCTTAGAAGACTCTTTCTGCGACTCAATGAATCACGATCTCTAAGTATGGATCGGTGACTTTCAACCTCTTTCATCTTAGGCTTTCTCATCTTCAACTTTAGTAAACTAATTACTAAAATTCTGCAACACACGAAAATATATATGTATCTTTTGCCAATCTGACAAAACAAAACAATGGGTATGATTCTGACTCCTTCACGTCAGGCGACTAGTAGTGTTGGCTGTTGTCACGTCTTCATTTGACAACCTAAGGGCAAGGAGGTCAGTGCCCCCCGACTAAATAGTCAGGTATCACATGTTTTAAAATTTCTCACAGCACACTGGTTCAAAATCACTGCTCTGGTTTAAATACCAAGTGTTCATACAGCTAACCACAGACAGCCTCAGAAGATAAATCAACCAGAAAAGAGCTGCTTTTTGAGGAAAAAAGTGTGCCCTCTTGGTAGGACTCTCATCCCTTTGCTCTTGCAGACTCAGAAACTCATGATTTCATGTGTGCTTTTCGAGCCCTCTGCTCACCATGAGCACCCGGCCCTGGTTACCTGTCTCTTTGAAAACCTTCTCATCAGGAGGCACGACCGAGCAGAGGCTATTGAGGACCAGGGTGCCCAATTTCAGAGCACTCTTCTCCGAGCTCTTGTAGTAATCCAAGGAATTGTGGGTGAGCACGAACCACCGCTTCTTCAGTTTCAGGGAAGACATCTTCGGGCTGTTCTTGACTTCTTTATGCAACCAGCCTGGAAGAAAGATTAACGTGTAAATCAAAAAATACGAACAGAAACACTAAACAAATTCAGGTGAGAATTTGCATGGGCCGTATTCCTACAGATTTGCTAGAAATGACCACGATCATTCCCTTATTTCATAGTTTTAGCAGCCTCACGAGTCAAAATGACTTGGGAAACGCTGCTCGAAATGGAAACACTGCAGACACTCATGCGAATGAAAACAGCACTCCATGAAAAGGGAAAGCGTTGATGGCGGTCACCTCTCACAATGAACTCCTGGCCCTCCACCCTGGTGTCGCCTTTGGATCTCTGCAGCAACGTGATCCAGTGATGCATCTCCTCCGGCGTGTCGGCGTTGCAGTGGAGAACCCGGTTGGCCGTGATGATCACGAACGAATTGGGCCTGAGCGACAGGGTGAGAAGGAAGCAGAGCCTCTTAGTTCCAACTGTGAGCATCACTTCTGTTTGAACCAAGGCTGAGTGCCTTGCTCTGGGGCTTATGGGCCACGAGGATAAAAACGGCCGCGCTTATTTGTATTTTACGGTAAGGACGGCAAACCTTGCTCATTTCTGCAGGATTTATTTTTTGCATCATTAACCTTTAAACTTGGAGCGACACATTCTGAAGGCCCTGGAAAGGAAAACATTTCTTCATGCAAAACTTTCCAGATGAAACTCAGTTCCGGGAAGGCAAAATAAGGTGACCGTGGGGGAAAATTTTTGTTTTGATGCCTCTCCAAAGTAAATTTCTTTCTGCCTCTGGGTACTGCCTTGGATTAATACTTCATGGGTCAGTAATGAAATGTCAGACACCAGTAATAGATCAGTAAACAGGTGTAAATGGAATGTCTTACACACTTGATTATGCCTGGGACAAAAAGCCAGCTGGGCGCATGTTTTCAAAGCAATCTAACAAGGGCTCACTTCCCAGTGAGGGGTAACATAATAATGGAAATTTACTTTCTTCCCCTCAATGTCCTGAGCCCCTCATAGGCCTTTGCTCACATTAACTCCTCTATCTGACCGGTTAAGCTGGTGACTGAACAACCCAAGTTCACTGCAGTTCATGCAGCAAAAGTTCAAGGAAAAGGAAGACTGACAAGCGTGGGGTTAGTAGACATAAAAAGACAGGTGCTCCTAAAAAATAAAGATTTTCCTCTCGTTGGGACGGGAGAAAGGTGGGTAGTTAAGGAAAAGAAAAGTCTGAGCAGAGATGGCAATTTCTAAGCTGGTTCATCGCACACCGAGCCTGATGGAGTGAAGGGGTCAGGAGGAGAGGAAGACACAGGTGAGGCAGGAATGTGACCATCAGAGTCAGAGTCTGGGCCTTGGCCACTGACCTCACACACACGTGTGAAAGGCCCCTGAGCCAGGTCTCAGCAGGTGCAGGGCGACTGCCATGCACAAAGGACCAGCGGTCCCGAGGAGCCTTCGTCAGCAGTGCAGAGACTCCGAAACTCTGGTGCTGCCGGGCGGCGCTCTGTCTGAGTGCGTTTCTGTTCACCTTCTCAAGCTGTTACGGGAGCGGGGAGCCAATGTGACTCTTACTCAGGATTCACGAACAGCAAAGAAAAAGAGACGATGAAGACAAATGTCCCTGGGGATAAGGACTTCCCAGACTATCTACGAAGGCAATTTGCTTTCCAAAACAAACAAACAAAACACCCCCCTATTTTAAGGGTACAGATAAGGTAGAAGTATCAAGGGAAATAAATGTATATGATTTAATTAATTAACACTGTACATATAAATTGTGATCAAAATCTTTGAATTCATCATTAAATTTAGAAAGGAGGGAAGACTAGACTTCCAGGGATCATTTCTATAGTTCGTTACTAGAAAGGGGAACTGCACCCTTCCTGAAATACTGCGCTGGAATACCGTTTTTCCCTAACAGGCATTTTCGTTCTGTATGAATCCCCAATGTGTGCTGTATCTAAACAAAGACTATTTTAGTGGCATGTGCTTTTTATTTATTTTTTGATTGACTGTCTGAAGTAGGCTTCTACTGTGTCCCCCAGCAGCCCAAAGAGACCCGGAGAGAAAATTCCCGGAGGGTTTAAAAACTAGGCGCCAAGAATGAGGACTCTGCATTGTTGAGGTTGACCGGGGGCTGGGGGACATGTGGCTGAGGCCCTCTTCACAGCCCAGGGAAGAAGAAAGTGGCCCAGAGGCAGAGAGAGCTGTGAGCGCATGCGGGTAACCACTGCTCAGTCACACTGGAGCTCACCTGTCAGGGCTGTCCGAGGCGCACACGGAATCAATCAGCCCCACGTCCAAAGTGCCCTGGAACGGAGCAGAAACAGAGAATGAGGGAGCCATTAAAGGACAGTGCGCAGGACCTCAATGCCCCCACACCACGACCCTCTCCACAGGCAAGCCAAAAGGCTCCTCTTGTGTTCACTGCAAAGTAACAGTTACCCAAGAAAGGTGTCCCGTGAATACAGACCGTGTCCAGTCAGGGCAGAGCCTACAGTCGACTCATTGAAACAATTACAATTTAATCTGTCTTTTTCCTAAAACACCTTCAGTGAGGAGTGTTAGTTGACGAACTTTTTTCAATAGCACAAATGTTGTGATTTAAACGATGATCCGTCGTTACCTTTCATACTTATTCTGTCTGCTAAGAAATTTTATTTGGTGTTAAGTCTTTATGAGAAAATAAAACTTTATTTCTAAAATATAATTTTTATGGCTCTGTATGTGTGTCTTGGATGAAGCGAAGACAGAATACAATTTGGAATTCACCAAGTCCTTTAAAGAAAAGTGTAATGTGCTTCCATGATTTGGTTAAAACTGGAATTTTTTTTTTTTATCTTTTGATGGCTTGAGGAAGGAGAATTGGAACCTATTACTACTTCTATCGTTCTGTTTTTCTGTATGACTTTTCACCAAAATACTCCTGTTTTTCTCCTTAAAAGATCGTTTAGAAATTTCCAGCTCCCCACCTCCCCAGGACACCCCCTCCTACACCCCATGCTCACGCACCACGGCGTTCTGCGGGTTTGCCTGCTCGTCGTGCATCTCGCGAATCTCCTGGTCCGTGGACGCGTGGACCTGACTCAGCACGCTGAACCACTGGCTGTGGGAAGGAGAGAGCGACGGTCAGCAGTGGGCAGCCTCTAGACTGGCAAAGCAGGAATGCCCTTCTCCACAGAGGACAATGACCTTTCCTTGGATCCACTTTGCTTTTACTTTGCCTGCTACACTTCAGGGGTGATCACGGGTGTTCTACTGGCATGGAGCAAAGTTAAAAGAAAACAGCCAAAGTACTTTAAGTACCCTCTGTTGCAATTTCAGATCATTTGAAGACCTTTTCTCCAAGTCCACAGACCTTTGTAGACATGTGATAATGACAATGAGCTCCTGAAGAAACTGGCAGGAAAAAACGAAACCCTCATTTCCACCCAAAAACACTGACCCGAAGACATTACTTAAAACCTGGGAGCATTCAAGTGCCTTTTCATGTTTGAAAAGTAAACTGCAAGGTAAGAAGGCCAACAATATAGGAGTGCCTTCTCAGAAGGGCCACTGGACGCCTATTTTCCCTACTCATTCCCAGGATGAGGTTTCCAACCACCTGGAGGATGTCTACTAAAGTGAATGAAACCACAGGACAGCTGGAAATAGAAAACCAATTGCTTGAAGTAGAAAATGGAAACTTATTTTGATCAGAGAACTCAAAACGTGTCAACCCAGAAAAGTCGAGCACAGCAAAAGTCACGAGGTAAGTAGGAGCTCAGCACATGCTTCAAGAAAATGATCTTGAATATTCATCTGTCCATCCAACATTTATTGAGACAACTACAAAATATGAGATACTAGGACATGCTCGTCCTGTAGGGGGCTGGTAGGACTAGAAATACGGGGGGGACCACTCTGTAAAGTGTATGATTGCCTAACCACTACCTGGACACCTGAAACCAATACAATTGTATGTAAACTGTTATGGGGGGGGAAGGGGGAGACCTATACACATACTCCTGCCAAGTAAGCAGAGGAGAAAGTACTTAATACATGTGAATATTTGAGTAAAAAAGTAATGCCCACATGTAAAAAATAGGCCATGTGAGTTATTTTTTTTTAAGAGGATTTATTTAGTTAGTTAGTTAGTTATTGAGAGGGGAAGGGAAGGAGAGAAACATCAATGGGTGGTTGCCTCCATGTGAGTTATTTATAGCAAAGCACTAAAATCCACCGCCTATGATCCCTGAAGGAGACATGTCACTGAGTGCTCGAAAACACTCAACCCGCATAGACGCTGGTGGAGACGAGGGAAACTTCTACATGAGTTTGCTTCATTAACTCTGGTTAACCTAAAGGCAAGACTTCAGTCCCTGCTTTATGTGGCAGCTCAAAACTATCCCTAATTAAACACTAAGAACATACACAGGCAAGATGCAGGCCACCTCATACACACACGCACACAAAAGCCTGCTGCACTTTCCATCTGCAGAGAATAATTTGGAATCTGAAAAGGAATTTTTAAAAATGCGTTTTCCACCTGTCAGAAGAAAAAGTCCTTGGCTAAAATATTCCAAATGTTAAATTTAGCAGGTTTATTACAGCACAAAAACACAGAGGGCAGCTGCCAAGTGTTGAGCCTGTAATTCAACTAAAAAGGGGTAGGCATGCCCTGGACCACACACACACACACACACACACACACACACACAAAGAGTCACACGTGGTCTATAGGAGTCGCAGGCAGAGTGATGGGGCTGTGATGCCAGGGTTGCTTGTTTTCAGTTTGTGCCACGACGTCTGGGTCTCAGCAGGGCCACGGGCTGTTCCCATGGGAGGAACGGTTTCCTTTGCCCCCAGCACTGCTTACCATGGTACTGTGTCCACTCAAACATTCAGTGGGCAGGGGTAACAAAAGGCCCTGAGAAAAAGTACCAGAAGATTCTAAAGATGTCTGAGCTGAAAAGGGAAGAATATAGGCCGAAGGATGTCACTCTCATGAACTGGAAGGTGTCCTCTGGCACTGCTCAGAACTGGGTGACAGGACCACCCACGTAACCCTATAGACTCGAAGCGGCGGGGAGCACTTTCAAAGGTGGCCTGAAATAGGAAGTATGTTCTCTAAGTGTTAATCATCTGTCCCATCTGATTGAATTCTTCAACACTAAGACCTGAAACACCTCCTCAATGTCCCACACTCTCACGTGTTTAAAGACCCAGTGCTCAGTGCTCCTGCCCTTTCAATCCTTCAGCAAACACAAGCTGTTCCCTTTCAAAGCTCAGGAGCTTCTGGAGGGTGGGCTTTCAGCGATGTGTCGCTGTCCGGTTTACATATGCTGTGCATGACAGGCAGGTCTGAGCAGGGGCGGCAGGGGTCTAGCAGGTGGCACTCGAAGCTGGAAATCCTGAACTATGTCCTGTCCGTGGACAGGTCTGCCCCATAGAGGATTCCCTAGGGGACAAGTACATCGACTTCTTATAACTCAGAGTCCTTCAACCATCCAACTAAGAAATCAATGAGAATCTCTTCCGAGCCAGCGGTAAGCGGTGGTCTGGATGACGCGCAGGCCTGCGTAGGGGGGAGCGTGTGGTCCACTGAGGCTGACAACACAGGGCCTCACCTGGCGTCTTCCGGGGACTCGGCGATCAGGTGGAAGGTCCTATCGGCCATAACGATATCAATCCCGTTCTCTTTGCTGGTGTTATCTATGATCTCTCTGGGAGGAAAAAAGCACCAAATCAAATCAGGAACACAGAATTCTTAACAATAAGTAAGAAAAGCACTTTCACCAAACTGATGATTGAGTCGGAAACTAACTGAGAGATCACTTTATCCTGTTGTCTTTTTAAGAAATGATGAAGACCACTGTGGCCTCTAGGGAGAGCTAGACAATTGACTTCTGTAGGGAGGGGCCCCTTTCTTCTCACAGTGGCCCACAGGAGGCCCAGCCCGCACAGGCCCCAGGAGGCTTGGGCAGCAGCCCTCACTCAGACCTACCCACCCTTCCTGTGGTTCCTCTCACAGCTCTTCAGTGGAAGGACCCCCAACAGGGGGCCAGTCTGGCAGAGGTCATTCCTAGTTCATTACAGCTTCCTACCACAGTGTAAGGCCTTGGCCAAGACTCCTGCTGTACCTCACCTGATACAGGTACATTATTTCCACTGGGGGCTTTGGAGTGAAGAGTGGGATTGGGGTGTTTCTAGATCTAACACTCCCCTAAACAACTACAAGGCTTAAGCTTGGTGGAGTGGGCTAACAACATCCGGATTAAACTCCAGTTAGGACTGGCCCAGAAAGGGCCCAGCTATGACTGTATTTGATGAAGGATCTTGGGGATAAAGCCAGCTTGTTTTGACAGCTGAAATAGTGTAACTATTCACAGTAAGACATTTCTTTTACATTACAAAACTACACAGTCTAACTGGTTAGGAAAAAATAAGTGTATAAACTTACAGACTCACTGAGATAGCATATTAAACAAAACACAAAATCAAGAAGTGGGACTTCTACAGAGTGCTCTGGAACGCCTTCTCCGAGTGGTGGGAGAGGTGAACAATGGGGAGGGACCAGCCAAGCTCCTGAGAACAGAGCCTCGGGAGCAGGACGGAAACTCCCAGGTCAAACTGCCCACACCAGGTCATCCTGCATTAGCCACTTGGCCTCCCAGAGACTCAGTCCGAAACCTTGCGCATTGAAGGGGTAAGACTCTGATCTGGCTGTAAGGCCGTGGTTCTGAAGCCTGAGATAGTCAGTGGACACAGGTGGGAGCCAGGGAATTGGATTTGTAGAAAGCTTCCTTGGAGATGGGGGTATGATGATGTTATCAGAACCACAGTATCCTGTAGCTTCCAGAACCATGTAACCTGGAAGCTACAGGATAAATGAGATATCATCTTCAATAAGAAGACAGTACAGGAAAGAAAAGATGGAGGGGAATTTATAAATTAAGGGACTTGAGAGATCTGTCAACTGACCGAAAACTATAAACCTTATTGCGTTTCTGATATGAAGAAACAGACCCACCCATACCAACAAGAACACTATATCACCTTCATGTGTAAGGCAACTGAGGAAATTTTTTAAATGTCACAATATATATTTTAAAGAGAGTCTTAATCTTCAAGTGCACATGGAAATATTAACAGATGATGTTATACGACACCAGAGGCTTGCTTTGTGGGGGAGCAGTGTGAGTGAGGGTGGGGGGAACCCTGGCCACGGGGTAACGGCTGACAGCTGGGCACCGGCACACGGGTTCCACTATGCTCTTCTATCGGCTCACGCCTGTGAGTGAACTTTTCTATAGCAAAACATTTCAAAATGTAAAGTAAAAACATCTTAAACAGAATCTTAATAAAAAATCTTAAATGTGGCGAAACTGTAACAACTCATTGCCCTTCCTCAAGAGACCGCATTAGAAATGGCTGAATAAGAGCTAAATTTCCTTAGCTCTAGAATTTTTACAAAGCACCCAAAGAACAGGGCGTTGTGAAGCAGCTGAGTTGCGGCAGGAAACGCACATCAGTTTACACTGGTGAAGTTCAACACCATGACTCACATGGTCTCTCTCTCTCTCCCCAACTCCCTCCCTATAGCCCCCCTTCCCAGCTTCCTGGCATTTGTGGCCCCCACTCCCATGGGGTGAATGACGAGGCACACCATGGTTGACAGGCTGAGGGAAGACTGAGTGAGGCAAAGAGTCTGTGCCATCTGCGCAAACTTTGGGGGGGATTCAGATGCAAATCCCCCCAAACTCACTCCTGTGGAACATGGATGCCTAAAACGAGCCAACCCCAAAGGCAGCCTGGAAAAGCCCAGTACTCTGCTGTCTGCCGTAAATACACGGAGCACTTTCCGCCCCTTGGTAACTTTGCCCTTCTTAATGAATGATTTTCTAAAGTTGATGGTGCTGGCTGATTAGAACCCTATGTCACGCTCAGGTCTCGTGACTTCAGGTAATTTGATCTCTCAGGGCTTATTTTTCCAGTTTCCTAAATTCGTGCGGTTGCTTGAGTTGGGCAGAGTATGGCTACAGGCTACGGCAGAACAAGTTTTATGCTTCCTTATCTAGTTACCCAGCTGCCCCTAACGTCAACTATTTTCTGAAAATCTCACTTAATTCTTAAAAGTAATCGGCCCTCAAATGCTCTGGTTCTATGAGAGAGTGGCAGAAAAGGGGGCTGTGCTAGGTTCAAAGGCCAGTTCTGTTTCTCTCATTGCCGAGCATGAAGATGGCTAAACATCCAGACGATTCATTTAAAAAAATACCTCGTGGAGGGAGATCAACGAGTACCAAGATATGAGGGAAGGAGGTCAAAGGTACAAATGCTCCATTATAAAACATCAGTCACGGGGATGTGGCGCACAGCGTGGGGACCACAGTCCATAACACTGTATTCCTGCGTACTTGAAATCTGCTAGGAAAGCCGATCTGAATTCTGATCATAAGAAATGTGTAACTGTGTGCCGAAAGCCATTTTGCAATCTAGACAAATATCAAATCTCTGTGTTGTACACCTGAAACTAATATAATGTTCCAGGTCAATTAAATCTCTAAGAGCAAAGCGGGACAAAAAACATGACACCTCCAAATTGGCAGTCGGCTCCCAATTTAGCGATCCGCTGGCACGGCTGGGAGTGTACAAGAACTGGAAGTGGTATATTGACCGATAAAAGTATAATAGAAAGATTCTCCACCAATCATTCAACTTCACACCATGACTCCTGAAAACAGCCAGTCACATCCCCAATGGTTGCTAATTTTATGTCCAAGCGGCATCTTACAAATGAGAGCCAAATGTTTGAATGTAACCACAGAAAGCGAACTGTTACAGATGAAGTCGTTTCCCTAGTTTCCTAATCATTTATCGGCACTCACTCAACACCTAGTACAGTCTCCCGCTTCAAACGACAAGCACCAGCTAGCTTCGAAGGCACCAAGGCACGCGAGCGAGCCGCCCCAGAGCGCCACCCGATGGCCACATCCAAGGTGCGTCAACCTACTTGGCCGTCCGGACTTCCACAGTGCCCTTGAGCTTCTCCTCACTGTCGTTTTCGAAGTACATCAGCCTGGACTGGCGGAGCACAAACCAGCGCCTCTTCCAGTTTCTCCTGGACAGCGTGGAGGAGCCGCCACCCTTTTTGTGGAGCCAGCCTTGCTTGAGGGCCTCCTGCTTGGAGCGGAACCACAGGAAGGTCTCGTCCTTGAGGACGCACCAGCGGCGTTTCCAGGAGTTCATTAAGCCACCTGTTTCCCCCGAGATGGGATAGGGAGGGGTTTAAGAAAAGTCAATCAAACTGGATGGCAAGATCAGTAGGAGGTCTTGAGGTTCAGCCTGTCCTTAACTTTGCCTCAAGTGACCTGCCCTCAGACACCCCTCAATGAAGGATGATGGCACTGCTGGCCTGTGCTCGGGAGGCCCTGGGCAGGTATCACCACCAGGCTGTTTGGATGACACCAGAATGCTGTCCCTTCCTTGTATCAAACTGACACTCTACCCCTGCAATGAGTCATGGGTTCTGTATGCTTCCCTTCGGATGCCCCAGAGGGGAAGTTGGTCTAAAATGGTATCAAAGTTTACTCATGCCTTCCTTATGTGGTCAATGAGACATGACTGGTCAGTGAATTTGTAGTTGAGCAACAGACTTTAACTCACATAGGAAAATAAAGTATACTTTTTTTTTTTGATAAACACATTTTTTAAAAGCATCATCATCTGAAAATGGTCCATATGTATAAGGTACACGATTTCGAATATGAAACAAAGAAAGACTCCAAACTGAATTGTGATTAGACCTAAAAAAAATAACAAGTTAGCTAAAATTTATTTAGCGAGCAACTTTTCTTTGTTGAGTGAACTTAGGGAGAAAAAGATATATAGGTGTCATCTTTCACAAGACAGAAAAAATATTTCTAATACTTTTCTAGCAGGGTAATTTTATCTCAGTATTCTAGATTTTTCAAGATCACTCGAGAGTGACATTTTACCACCATCCTTCAAAAACCCGTTTTACGACATCCACTGAAGAACATAACCCACTTCAATAAATTATAAAATGCCCACAAGTTACTTTCGTCAGCCAGTAATAAAAATAAGGGACATTTAAACATGGATACTGAAAGTAAGTACAAAAGAAAACACTTTTACTTTACAGATTAGAAATACATTTATATAAAAAACCTCAGATTAGTTTCTCCAGCGACTAGGGAGCTAAACCTCACACTGCGACAGCGAAGGCATCGACAACACCCATCTGTGTGTGGTGTGCAAGGCGCACTTCTTGGTTGAGTACGAACCGTTGCCCTCTCTGGCATCAAAAGCGGTGCTTGCTCACCCAGCTGACAGTCCAGAGCTGCTTCCTAACAAACAGCAAGCTTGCCAAGGGCTACCAGAAACTTTTTCCTTTCTGACTGGAGACTTTAATCTGGGTTTCTCCAACAAGCCCAGAGGAAACTATAATGCAAAGTTATTCTACTGTCTTAGCGTCTTCAAATGAGAGAGGCCATTGACAGGTGTTTCAAAGACACAGATGACAGCAGGTGGTCACCACAGCCATCTCCGCCAGTTCATTCACTCCAGTGCTCTTATCTTGTTAGTAGGATTGTTCTCAGCAACCCCCTTAGCCCCCAATTCCGGGTGCTTTCTCAAGAGTTCGTCATTTAGAGAATCTGATCACTGCTATTATTTTTCAACTGCAAACACCTTTACTAGGCTAATAGGCTGGTGAAAACTGATTTATGCTTATAAAACATAATCTGGTGGCTGAATTTTCTTTTCATTGTTTTCTCTAATTTGTCAACTTTATTTTAGACTTTATTAAAGATTAAATGATGCATTTACACAATAACTTTAAGTGGTGAGCTTGCCAAAAAATTCACTTGCTTACCTTCTTAAGCTTTTAATGCTTTAATGTTGAAATCTCATGCTTTGAATGTATGCTTACTTTTTCTTAATCTTATTTGTCTTAATTAAGACAACTGTGTAATAAATCAATGCCATATTTTATAAATAAAAGTGGTATAGCGATATAGGGAATTTTAAGGTTAATTTAGGAACTAAAATTAATTAAGGGGAGAGGAATACATTAATAACAAAAAGCTTACATTGATTCTAGAGATGCATGGGAAAAACCTTAAAAGCTATGATTGGGCGCTTACTGAATCATTCGGTCCTGATTTGTGATTAGATGTTTTCCTTTATCAAGTGATCCAATGCTAGCTAGGTCACGTGGCTAGAACTTCTCAATCTCTGTCTCTCTAAGGCCTCTATACAAATTTCCACCAATGGCTGACTTAGGCAGATCTCCCTTGAAACAAACCTGGTGCGGTTTCCATGAGCACCCTGGGGATCGGTGGCTGAGAACAGCAGAACTTTGAACAACAAATGACTGATGCTGGTAGCCAGACTGCTGCTAAAGAAGGGGAACAGGAGTAGCCAAGTTTTAAAAAAAGGAAGAAAAAGAAAAAGAGAAAAACATAACAGAAAAAATACTAAGGAGAACAAAAGAAATGAAAAAAAAAAAATGCCAGTAAGAGAGAGAAGCAGAGACAAAGAACAGAAGAAATACAGAAAGAAAACAAAATAAATAAAAGTATTTTGTGGGGAAAAATAAAAAAATGTAGATGATTAAAGGCAGTCATAGAAAGAAAGTGAAGAAAAGGGGCAGAGAACACAAACTTGATTCTGGGGAAACAGGGAAGGGGAGAAAGGGAGGGCTGCAGGGTGAAGGACACCACCTCGGGACACTGGTTCTGTTGTCCCTGCCCCGTCCCCAAGATTTGGACGCTTTCCCCTCATCCAGTCTAGGGCCATGAGAGAAACACGACAGCCCCCTTTGCTAAACTATGTAAAACTCCTACCAGAACTTGGTGAGGATTACGGTTTCTCGTGACTTCTCCACTGATTCGTAAGTCAGTCAAAGACATGAATAAGGTATGAGTACAAGGTCCTTTCCAAAAACGCACAGACTTTCCAAAATAAATGTGCTCCAGGGTCCTCAAGGAATGAAGTCCAAGGCAGTACATTCAAAGTTCAATAAGCAATCAAAACATACAGCTGCAATTCTCATCAGTGGTGACAGTGGTTGTAAACCCTTTATCCTAACCCTGTGCCAAGTGAGGACAGTCAAGGCAACGAACGTTCTTCCTGGTGTCACCCACGCTGTACCACCACGGCATCCTCCATGTACCTAGAGAACCTGACACGAGGTAAAGGGTAGGGAGGGAAACATTCCTGGTCCCGTCAGCCTCAGTGAAAACAAAATCTCAGTGTTCCCTCACTTTACCCCAAACCCATGCACCATGGGGGCTGCAGGTCCTACCTTTCATGTACAGGAAACTGTGGAAGTAGGGCAGCGTGACACAGCTGTACACAGAGTCTCGCCGGTAAGAAAGTTCATCATCCGTATCGAACCTCGAGTCAAAATCCTCTTCACTGTCCTCAAACTGGACAAGGAGAGAGCCAAAGGTGAGCAAAACACCAGAACCAGAAACCGCCATGCTCGTTTGTCTATCACTTCAAACAAAATCAAAACTGATAAACACGCAACATGCCTGTTCATAACGTCACAGCAGAGGGCTCATCGAAACTCAGAATTACAAAACACCAACTTTTAAGATCACATGGCCCCTTGTGTGGACATATAAAACCCTAGACATCCTCTAATCCAAAGGCCACCTGCCCTAAAAATAACACTCTGTTTCGAGTTGTAATTTCCATCAAACCATGCAAGAGTTAATTCCCTTTAAACTACTAAGCTAAAAATATCTTCAAGTCTTAGAAAGTCAGGACAGTACTTAATGCACGATCAGCGGGGAGGGGGGTGGGGGTGTGGGGAAAGTAAATGACAAATGAAGGAAGAAGCTGGAAAGGGCATGTTTAAGTCCTAAAGGATCCCTCCCTTACAACCAGAACAAGCTGGAACACCCTGCGGTGTGGACTGTGAAGGCACTGGAAGGAAAATTCTCCAAAATGCCCTGGGCCATTCTAGCTCCAGTCAGGGCAGGTGTCATGTCCCACGTGGCTACAAAGCAGTGTCAGGCAGAGCCCCAGTCTCCACTGAATACCCAGCTGTCTCAAGCTTTGGGAAAAACGCAGCTCTGAGGTTTGTGTTTAGCCCACAACAGACACATCCAAGTTCCACGTACTAATCGGATTGCTTTTGGGGAGAGAGAGAGAAGAGAGTTTGAGATCGTCTTTAAGAGCCTGACTTTGAAATCCCGGCATGGTTTATGGGGGAGTCTTCATCCAAGTAGCGGTGCAAAAGGGAGTGGTCCGGGACAATGGCCCACCTCAGTGTGGGGGAGCCTGCGCCCGCAGGAGGGAGGGTACTCACCGAGGACTGCGCCCCTTCAGAACTAAACCGGTACGCCCCGGAGCTGTTGTAGGTCCCCATGGAGCAGCGGTAGTCTGGGGACCACTGGCTACTGTAGGAGTTGGAGAAGGTCACGCTGCTGCCGGAAGTGATGGCGCCGTCCTCGTAGTCCTCCTGGTCATAGTCATAGTCGCCCTCTGGGGAGGGGAGGCCGCCGTTGCTCTGGGGCATGCAGTAGGTGGGCTCCCCGCTGGAGGAGCCCTGCTCCGAGGGGGCCAGGAGCACAGTGCTGTCGGCACTGGGGCTGGTGGGCACCACCGTGTCGTTCATGTAGGGGTCCTCCTCCGACGACTCGTCGCTCGTCCGGATGCCACTTGTTCGCTGGTCCGAGTGGCCGTGCTCGCTGGGGTTGGGCGAATCCTTGAAGGCGTCGTCGTCCGCCTCAAAGCCCTCGTCGACCTCGTCCTCGGGGTAGGGCTGGCTGAAATTGAAGCTGGGCTTCTCCCCACTGGCACTCTCAGCGAGGTCGCCCAGCTCGCCGGGAAACTCACTCCCCACCGACAGCGAGCGCTCGATGTTGCGGACACACTCGTCGATCTCGTCGAAGTTGAGCGACTCCAGGAACTCCTGGGCGGCTCTGCACGCCTCGTCCTCCAGCCTCTTGAGCTCCTCGTCCCGCAGCTGCTGCAGCTTCTGCAGGGAGGCCTCAGTCAGGGACAGCTCCTGCCGCTCCTTCATGCGCTGCAGGTCCTCGATTTCTTTTTCCAGGCGCAGGATCTCTTCCACCTGTTTGTTTTCCTTCTGCTTCTCCAGTTCCCGGTTGAGGTCGGCTTCCCTCTGACTCTTCTGCACAGCTTCCAGCTCCTGCCGCTTCCGTTCCACCTCCTCCTGGGCAGGAGAGGAAGGCAGGCTTTAGAGGTCAGGAACATAGGACAAGTCCCTCCTCCTTTGCAGTGAAGAACTAGGAGATCTTGTTTTGGGCTAAATTGTGGCCCCCAACCCCCAACTGTTACGTTGAAGCTTTAACCCCAGTACTTCAGAATGTGTATTTGGAGATAGAGCCTTTAAAGAGGTGATTAAGTTAGAATGAGGTCATGAGGTGGGGCCCTAATCCAGTCTGACCAGCATCCTTGTAAAAGGAGATTGGACACACAGAGGGACACCAGGGATGCACGCACAGATGCAAGGCCCCATGATAACACAGCAAAAAGGTGGCCACCCACAAGCTAAGGAGAGAAGCCTCAGAAGAAACTAAACCTCTCAACACCTTGCTTGATCTTAGACTTCCAGACCCTGGAGTGGTGAGAAAAATCAGTTCCTACTGTTAACCCACCGGGCTGTGGGATGTTGTTACCGCAGCCAAGCAAACTGGTAACAGTGGCTGTGCTGGTTTAGAGAAATCTGCTGTCACGATTCATACCGAAATCTTGGACATTCACTAATTTCACCCAATTGTAATGGGTTGGAAATTGCCCCATAACCACCTCCTCTAAGGTTCTTCCTACATCTTTATACTTTATTTGAGAGGTTTGAATCCTGAGTGAGAGTGTTTGAAGTGGGAAGGAAACAGACAGAGGAAATGCTACATTGTAACCCCATCTGTCACCTGTTGGGCTCGGAGCTCAGCTTCTCTTCTTGCCTTCTCTCTTTCTCTGAAACAGTAAAGAAAAAGACACAGTGAAAACAAAATCCCAGACCTGCTTGTCAGAGAGCTCATCATCTTAAAAAAAGCTTTGCTAAGAACAACTTAAAAAGTGTGAAGGATGGGGCCTCTTCCTTTGGCAATATACTTATTCTGTGCACAAAATAGAAACACACACAGAACCGGACTCTCCGATGCAGCCCAGGAATTTCACATTTGAGCCACAGGAAGCTACTGTTTCCAACAGTAGGTGTGGCAGCATCCACTGGGCATTCCTGCTGCAAGGATGGATACGGAGCCTAACGCTCCAAAGGTGTCCCTGTGTTTCACATCCAGGCACGCGAGGTGCCGCACCTCTCCTCTTCCTCCCGTCGCCTCCTCTCTTCTTCCTCCGCCCGCTTCGCCGCCAGCAGCTGTCGGTAAACTCTCCGAGCCATGTGCCCTCTGAGTTGCTTCTGGAAAACCAGGGCTGCTTTCTTCAGGTGCAGGAACCTTCTCCTCAGAAGGAACGCTCTATAGTTTTTCTGTATCACCACCACACAATAAAGGACCTTCCTGTACTGCTTTCTGAAAATGAAAACAAAAACACAGCACAACAGAATAACTGTTGAGGTAATGAGGCTTCAAGCTCCTCACGAGAGTTTCCATTTAAGCCCTAAGACAAAAGAATGGGACCTCGTTTGGGAAGATACTCTCATTATAGAGTCTGGGGTAAACAGGAGGGCCCTTCGGGCAAAACGAAACAGAAGAAAAACAAAAGGATAACCACAAACAAAAGTAAAGCAAGAACCCTATCCTGATCTTGGCCACAACATAAACACATAATCCCTAATGCTGACTTCGGAACGTTCTGGCAGGAAGTTAGGTTATAAACAGGACCCAAGGAGATTTCCTATATTCTCCTGTCCTGTTCTTACTGGACACACACACACACACACACACACACACACACACACACGGCATGGATGCTCACTATAGCAGCACAGCTTCACACTGCAAGAAAATGTACCAGGGTGGGCTTTCGGGTGGCATGCTGGTCCACAGAGGCGCACAGAACTCAAATGCAAATAAAAAGAAGCTGCCTTATTTGGTGAATGCTGGAGAGTGGGCCTCTGTGGACCCAATGGGTACCCCCGTCAATAGCCACAATACCAAAGTCAACAACCAGGCTGCCTTGGCCTTCAGTGTGCAAGGAAGGTGAACCTGGGAAGCCAGGTAAACACCTCAGCTCAGTCCCCGCATACCTTCACTCTAAATGAGACATTAGGAGTCCCCTTTCCTACTTTTTGCCAAGGTCAAGCTAACTAGGTACCTGGCTTCACCAGTTAGGTGCAATGGCCTGGGCTCTCTTTAGCTTGGTCCTAACCCCCCATCCACTCTGTTTTAAGGAAAAGCAGTTGACCAGGCTATCCCACCTGATGGAGTATATTGGATAAGGCCTCATGAAGATTAACACCTTCTGCCCTCGATGCTTCTTACCGTGCCAGGTAGCCCAGGATGTGGGCCCGGATCACCATAGCCGCCCGGTTAACTTCTTCCTCCCGCCGCTTCTCCAGTTTCTGCTCCAAGGATTCTCGAAGGAAGACCTGCCCAGGAGGGAGGGACATGTTAGAACCAAAGAAAGTGGCTGGAGAAGGAGGGCACCTCAGAGTCAGAGATATTTTGGGGAGTTAGGCTTTTCTCCTCCTTCTCCTTAGTTTTGCTCTAAACACACACAGCCATACCTCCCAGCACAAAGCTGCCATGGGAAAGGGCCACTGTTATTATTTGCAACAGAGGAATAACTGACACATGACATCATATTAGTTTCAGGTATACGTTATTTGATATTTGTTTTGTCAAGTGGGGGAAATTTTCCTCTCTACCCTTCTCGGTTCTTTTGGCTGGTCTAACAATTAAACGGACACAAGACAGATTAACAGGAGGCAAATACAACTATAATGAAGTACCTGTGGAGGTCTCAGAAATGGGCCCCTCAAGTGACCCAAGCGGGTTGCTTAGATGCCATTTTTAGACACGGAAAAGATTACTTGTGGAGATGAGACAAAACACAGGGGTTTGTGTTTGGGGTAGCAAACTAACGAAGCAACAAAGTTTCTTCATGCAGCTTTCTCAGCCTTGAGTTGCATCTCTGGTGATAAGAATGCCTGGGGTTTCCCTGGTACAGGCACACTTTCACACGGGAGACTCAGGTCCTGCTCTCAGGGGAGAGGTGGGGGAGGAATCAGTGTCTCTTCTTTGCACGGCTGTTTTCCAAGGGTCTTAAATTTAAAATAATATGCCCCTATGGTGTACTTTGGGGTGACCTGCCCTGAGCCACAACAGGTGCATTACAGAATGATCGCCACCACAAGTCTAGAGGACATCTGTCATCACACAAATATTTTCTCTTGTGATGAGAACTTTATGGAATACAGTATCATTAACCCCAGTCACCGTGCTGCATATTATCTCCCCATGACTTCAAACTGGAAGTCTGTCCACCCCCATCTCTGACAACCACCGATGTGTTCTCTGTATCTCTAGGAGCTTTCTTAAAAAACAAACAAACAAACAAACAAAAAAACCTTTGGTTCAGATTCCACTTATTTTGTCTCTCTGTGACTTAGTTCACTTAGCATAATGTCCTCAACTTTCATGCATGTTATGGTCAATGGCAAGACTTTTTACTCTTTCTTACGGATGGATACTATTCCACTGTGTCACAATTTCCTAACCTACTCCCCCGTTGATGAATGCTTAGGCTGTTTCCCTGCCTTGGTCACTGCAAACGATGCTGCGATGAACACGCAGGTGCATGAACCTTTTTAAGTCAGTGTTTTTGTTTTCTTTAGATAAATACCCAGAGGCGGAGCTGATTATATGGTATTCTATTTTTAAAATTTTTTTTGAGGAAACTCCATACTGATTTTCACAGTAGCTACACCAATTTACATTCTCACCAACAATGCACAAAGGTTCCCTGTCCTCCACATCCTCGCCAGCATTTGTTACTTCTTATCTTTCTGATAACAGCCTTTCTGACTGGTGTAAGGTGGTTCCTCACTGTGGGTTTTTTTGGCAATTCTCTGATAATTAGTGATATTGAGCATCTGTTTTCATATACGTGTTGGTCATCTATAAGTCTTCTTTTAAAAAAGTCTATTCAGATCTTTTGCCCATTTTTTAATTGGATTTAGTTTTTTTTTTTTGCTATTGAGTTGTGTGAATTCTTTACATAATTTTAGAAATTAATCTCTTATCAGATATGTGATCTGCGAATGTTTTCTCCTATTCAGTAGGTTGCCTTTTCATTTTAATGGTTTCCTTTGCTGTGCAGAAGCTTTGTAGATTGATGTAATTCCATTCCTTTAATTTTGCCTGTGTTGCCTACTGTTTTTTAAAATTTTCCATCTGTCACAGACTAAGATATTTGTAAAATATAGTAAAAATATGTTGCTAGAAAGAAAAAACAAAGTCTTAATTTATGATTGTTATTATTATTATTAAATTCAACAGGCAGAAAAAGACTGTGACATTGTCATCAAGGTTTGTGAATACTTATCTCATCACGGGCCAGGAGAACTAGTTCATGGACTAGCACCAGGCCTGAAGGAAGTGTAAATAATGAGAGACACAGAAATACTGGAAAGAAAGGGAAGGAGAGGGGAGGGAAGAGAAGGGAGGGGAGGGGAAGGAGGAAGGAAGGGAGGGAGGGAGGGAGGGACGGAAGGAAGGAAGGAAGGAAGGAAGGAAGAAAAAAGAAAAGGAAAAAGAAAAGAAAGGAAAGGGGAGGGGGAGGGAGGAAGGAAGGGAAAAAAATCTAAGAAATTTGTGAAATGTTCTTTGCTGTCACACGAAACCCACTCTCTGTGCTCATGAAGTGATTACAATCAGAGCATCTTGGCTTCAAAAACTTTAATGCATAAAAAATTAACATCAGGAATGTAACTCGGAACACTGAGTTTGAAATTAGAATTGAACCATGTAAGGTATATATCAATTCAGCCAACATAAAAATATCAGAATTGGGACTAAAAAGATTATTTACAGCCATTTGCTGGCCTGTTTCAGGGAATGGGCTCCTTAATCCTATGCTTGTCAAATAAGTTAGTGTCTGGTAACTGGCACTTGTACCAGAATTCCAAATTTTAAAAAAAATTTTTTTTAAAGATTGTATTTATTTATTTTTAGAGAGGGAGGAAGGGAAGGAGAAAGAAAGGGAGAGAAATATCAATCAGCTGCTTCTCATACCCACCCTGACCAGGGACCAAACCCGCAACCCAGGCATGTGCCCTGACTGTTAACGGAACTGGCGACTTTTTGCTTTATGGGATGACTTCCAAACAACTGAGCAACACTGGTCAGGGCTGAAAAAATTTTTTGAAAAAATAACTTTGACCCTTTCTCAATCAAGGTAGCTTTTAATTAGGCAATTCCAGGTTTAAGACATGACTAAGATGTTCTGAATTATTCCCTTTAAAAAAAGCCTGGTGTCAAATATCTTTATGTTTTTCTATTAATGGCCAGCATGAGGGCATTTTGGCTGGGGGGGGGGTGCGGGGAGTGAAATGACACGTTCTCTCACTCATGATGTGTACATTTATGCTCCTGCGGTTCATTCTGGTCTATAATGACGCATTATGTTCCCTTGATGGCACACTTCCCCAGGCTCTCTGCTCTGCCTCCTCCAAGATGTCTGGGCAACTAAAGGAAATAAAGAATCCTACCAGATGGCATTCATAGCCTTACCTATTACCTACTCCTGCTCTGGGTTCCCCAGCACGTATAAAACTACCACAGATAATTCTCCTAAACAATGTTTCGCCCTGGCTAGTGTGGCTCAGTGGACTGAGTGCTGGCCTGGGAACCAAAGGGTCATGGTTTGATTCCCAGTCTAGGTCACAGGCCTGGGTTGCGGGCCAGGTCACCAGTAGGGGGAGCTCGAGAAGCAACCACACATTGATGTTTCTCGCCCTCTCTTTCTCCCTCCCTTCCCCTCTCTAAAAATAAAGACATACAATCTTTAAAATATTTGCAGAAATCTGAATCTGTTTTTCAAAACCATGGATCAGAAGCAGTTTTCATCAAGACTGGACTTTAAAGAAGTATTCAAACTTCTCTTTGAGATTATTTTTTGGTATTAAGGATCTTACACGTAATGCTTTTTACTCTGGTGAGTGTCTAAAAGATAAAGTCACAAAGTTAAATCTTAGGAAAGCCTAGTGGTGACATCATGAAACAAAGTGCGATTCTAACAGTGATAGACTGGCAAATAATACCATTGCTGGAATGATACATACAGTAAGGAACTGGGTGGGGTGGTGGGGCGCTCCAGAAGCACAGAGCACTCCAGGTAGCAGTCAGTGAGCAAAGAGGAGCGAACCTCATTCCTCCAACTGCAAAGAACTGGATTCTGACACCACATGAGCTTGGCAGAGGCCCCGAGCTCCGGAAGGAAAGGCAGCCTGGGACGACCCTGGGGAGAGCATCCAGGAAGCCGTGCCTGGACCCCTGAGCTACAGAGACTGTGAGATGATTAGCACATGTTGCTAAAGCTGCTAAATCTGCGGTGGTTTGTTACACAGCCATAAATAACTAATACAATACCTCTGCATGCCTTCTCTACCCTGTTAGATGTCCATACCTTAAATCCCCGGCCAGTTAACATAATGCAGACACAGAAGAAAATGTCCACTACATACTTTCCCTTGCTGAGTGGTCCCGAGGTGATGCCTAAATACTTGTCACTGATCCCACATTGGTCAGTGTTATGGACTGAATATCTGTGTCCCCACCGAAATCTCAGGTTGAAGCCCTAAGGCTCCAAGTGATGGTATATCTGGAGGCAGGAACTTTAAGAAATAATTAAGCTGAGACGAGGCCAGGAGGGTGGGGCCCCGCGGTGGGATTAGTGCCTCTGTAAGAAAAGGAAGAAAGACCAGAGCTCACTCTCTGCCCACCTCCACCACCCCGCCATGTGTGGACATAGAAAGCAGACATCTTCTTGGGCACTGGGGGCTGCCTGGCTCTTAGGTGCTCACCAGCAAACGTTTGTTGGCTGCCTGACTGAACACGCAGACAGAAACACTTAGGATCTGATATTTCAATGTGCACCCCAATAAAAAAAAGAGCCCCTGAAAAGTCAAGGACTTCCAATAAAACGCTGTTTGGAAGACAAAAGATGATGTTGGGCATGACCCCAAGAGCATCGTTCCAATGTTAAAAAACAAGGTCAGCGGTGCGACAGAACACTGAAGCCCGTGACATCGCCCCAACACCTCCCAGGGTCTCGGCGGGCTGCCCGTTCTCTGTGACTTTACCTTCGTCTTCCCCAGCTGCCACTCGCCGTGGGAGGAGTCGTAGAGCTGCAGCAAGGCCGAGCACCTCCCCTGGAGGTCCTCAGGAACAGCCATGTTCCTCATCAGAACTTTATACCTGCAAGGTAAAGGGTCCAGTGTCACCTTTTACTGGCATTCCCTCTTTGGCCAATCCCTTTGAAATGAAAGAGGGTTCACTCAGTTCCGTCTTGCCTTTGGTAAAAATCCTGAAAGGGTCTTCGGACGGCATACCCAGCTTTGCGGATCCTCACTGTCTCCAGCATCCCGGAGTACCGAAGCTGGTTTAGCACCACTGCCTGGTCGAACTGGCCTGGCATCTAAAGCGTGCGGAAGATGGGAAGGTAAGGTTAACAAGGCCAGCCCACCACTGGAGTACACGCACGTACACCCATGTAAACGCAGGCACAAGGAACCTACACACAAAAAACTCAGAAAATGAATCCCACCCCCAGGTGCCCACCACCTAGCTTCAACCCCCATCATCCTATCAATCTGGCCCCATGCTGAGCCCACTTCCTTCCCTTCCTGGGATTTTTTTAAAACCAAGTCCCAGATATTATGCCACCGCACTTGCAAATATGTCATTTTTAAATATAACCACAACACCATTACCATAGCTTAAAAGACACCAATAATTCCTTGATATTAATAGCCATATTTCAATTCTGATTGTTTCACAAATATCACAAATGGACCATCATATTTAATATGCTGTTTTCCAAAGAATCTGAAGTGCCATACAAATATCACCTTATTTACTTTTTAAACTTCAATTAGAGAATACAGTGACTTAGTGAGGGCCAGAGGAGAGGATGGTAATGGAAAATAAAGACAAAAATGAAGAAGAATTTTAACTGTCTCAATTTCTAGTCAAATACCCCACTTAAGGAGAGCTCCATACAACAATCACTACATAAATTAACCCCAGAACATGCAAATTAAAGACCGAGGACACCAAGACTTAGCATTCTGAAGTGCACTCTCTCAGCTGCTCAGCTGCCGCCCAAACCGGCAGTGCTCACAGGACAATGGGTCTTTCAGAGCACAGCCCAGAAGTAGGCCACTTCCCATTCACTTTTCTGTGGGCTGTGATTTGCTTTTTAATTCGAACACCCATTCCCTTTAATTAATTTGGATTTTGTTATCCTACACAACTGCGTATAAAATGGCTGAAAAATAGTGCCATAGGCTGTAAGGACATTGTTTAAAAGTGCAGAATAGGGAAAGCAGCTCAAATTTGCGAGCCACAAAAACAGTTGGTGTTGGTCATGAACACAAAGTAAGGTTGAAAGCCGTGTTACTCTGTACACTCTCCAAATCACCAAAAAATAAAAAATAAATGCAAAGAATGCTTTGCACATCTCCCTTACAGCTTTTGATGGAATAATAACTGCCATAATCTCCAGCAGGTTGACTTACATTTAATTTATTTTACAGACACTGGTCAACTGTCTTTACTCTGCGGTATTCTACAGGAGGGTGGCCAATAAATCAGGGCGGATGTGCCAAGAATTCTGGCTCACAGGATTTTAGTCTTGATTACTTCCAACAGCCTTAGAAAAGTAGGAAAGGCATAGACACATGCAAACAAAATTGCCCGTGGTTACTGTTCTACCTTAGTATTTGGACTAACAAATGGAGAGAGGCAAGGGCTCCGAGAGCATTCGCTTAAAATGCCTGTTCTGTTTACTTGGGAAAGTCATCTGACAGCAGCCAAGCCTAGTACAGAGCTAATGCGCAACAAACCCCGAACAAAGCGTCAGACTTGGTAACTTTGTTCAACTCCTAATCAGAGAAACCTCCTAATTCCACATGTGAACGTTCAACGCTCCCAAAACTTCTTAAATAGAAAATCGTTCAAGCTTTCACCATTCCTGCCCCGTACTGTTTTTCCTTGCTTCTTTTCTTCCAATCTCCATTTAACCAAGTCCATCCAATTCCTTCGTTTGGCACTAGTTACTAAAACATGCTAAAATATACCGCCCAAGCACTGCCCCATCCAAAGAGTCCAGCTGCACTCACCATCTATCTCCCAGTCTCTCCGAGAGGAACATCCCACTTTCGGTTTGGCTCTGGGGCCAAACTTCACACGGAAAACAACTGCCACACTGACCTTTCCGCCACTGCTAAAGACACCGAACAATAATGAACACCATTCCTGTGCTTTAAAAAGTGCTCGGTTGCCATGACAACCCCTGCCATTCTCGGCTAATTAGTGTGGTGTGGTTGTAGGATTTCATACAGCCCAGGGAGGGGAGGGAGGGAGCCACCAGGAGTGGCCACTCTTTCCAGGCGCCCACTGCGATTGTGTTTCTGCCCCTCCACAGAAATGTAACCAGGGGAGTGGGATCTACAGGCAGATTGTCACCAGGGGCAACCCACTCCGCTATGAGGAGGGGGGTAGTTAAGCCTGTATTTCCACTGGTGGTTCTCTTTTGAGTTTTCACGTCCTTTCCTGGTGAATTGAGACCAGACAAGTCACAAACTTAAAGGCATGTTGCCCTTTAAAACTCGCAAATGCACACTCCAGGTCTTCACTGGGAACTGGCTTTCGGGGGCTGAGTTCACTCCCACAAAGACTGCCTGCAGCGGACTAACAGTGAGGTTTTCGTGGTGACGGGGTGAATATGGGGAGTGACAGTCATCCGCTGGGGCAAAGACAGACACAGGAATCTGGTCTTCATCCATTTACTGAATACTAAATTAAGAAACACCTCTACTTGCAACGATTCTGTGCTACTTTCTGTGATTCATGCTCTGGGGAGGATTAAATTAAAAAAGGGGGAGCTAGATTTTTTCCTTGATCAACATCCCCCACCAGCACAGTGCATTTGTCGTAACTGATAAATCTACACCGACACATCGTTATCATCCAGAGTCCATAGCTTACGCCAGGGTTCACTCCTGTACACTCTGGGTTTTGGTGACCATATAATGGTATATGTCCACTACTAATTCTAAGTAGTTTCACTGCCCTAAAAACCCTCTATTTCTCTGCCTATTCACCCCTACAACCCCCACCGCTACTGAACACTAATCTTTTTATTATCTCTGCTTTTTTTTTAAGACTTAATTTCTTTACAGCAGTTTTAAGGTTCATAGCAAAACTGGGAGAAAAGTACAGATTTCCCATAACCCCTTGCCTCTACACACGGCACTCAGACGGGCTGGATTTTACTTCCAAGGACTCTGAAATTTAGGAGAGTAATGGGCAAACCAAACATCACTACTTCTAGTAGACAGTGTAAAACAAAACCATAATAAATATTAAAATTAAGTTCCTTGGGAATACAGGATAGAGAAAAATACTGAAGAGGTGTATGGGCAGCTCATGACCTGGAACCCCCGTCTGCCCCCGAGTTTGAGCTCTTACGAGTACCACTCGATGCTTGAGCAGGTGGGCCATTCCACAGAGAGAACACAGAATGAGCAAATGCTAAGAGCCGGAAATAAAACCTGGCATGTGCACTAGTCAGTCTGAGAGAGAACACGGGGAGGTGGGGAGGAGCCTGGGCTAAGGGGTGGACACAGGGCTCAACCTAGATGGCCGTTGTTTTCAAGATTAGTGACAAGATAAGGGCCTGGACAGGAGATGACCATGGTCAGACCTATGCCGGAGAAAGATCTTCTTACTGGTGACGGCCAAACTGGAAACTGTTTTCATATCATGCACATCATGAACTGTTCAGCCATTGCAAAAAGAGAAAGAAGACCAAAGTAAAGACACATCAGTCCATTCGCAGGCCTCTCGCAAGATGAGAAAACACAGCATGGAAATTACAATAATCTCATTTCTGTAAAACAAACTAGGACTCCACCAGAAAACCTCCTTTACTCGTGTACGTGTACGTGAGTACGTCTAAGTATGCGGGCACACAGAAGTACAGAGAGACATATACTGGGTCATTGCTGAGTGGGGAGTGGGTGCTGGGAAGAGGAGACAGCTAAGGAAGAAGGTGAAGGAAAATATCAGGCTGCACTGAAAGAACCCCATATATACAATATGAAAAATTTCAATATGGCTCTGTATCTTTGAAGACATACAAAAAGTAGTAGTAGTGTTTACGAGATAAAAATCAGATCCAGGATGGATTCTAGAAGTCCCGCATGGAATCAGGTGAAAAAGAGGAGGGCCAGGGGACCAGGGAAGCTGCTGCTGCTGCCCAGATGTCCATCAACTAATGAACAGATAAACCAAATGGGATGTATCCACACAACAGAGTATTATCCGGCCATAAAAAGAAACAAACTACAACAGGGATGAGCCTGGAGAACATTATACTGAGTGAAAAACGGCAGTTAAAGAAGACCACGTATTATCTGACTGCATTCATATAAAAAAGTCCAGAACATAAAACCTGCCGACACAGAGTGGCGGTTGCTTAGGCTGGCGAAAGGGCGGTGGGGACCACGGGTGGGCACAGCAAAAACAGACGGGGCTTTCTTTTTGAGGTGATGATAATGTTCTAAAAATGACTGTGGTGATGGCTGCATGGACTTGTGAATATACAAAACACCACACACTTGTATGCTCCCAAGTGGTCGATTGCATGGCAGGTGACTTACATCTCAATAAAGCTGCTTTTGTTTGTTTTTGTTGTTGTCGTGTGTGCGTAGTTTCCAAGAAAGTATTTAAAAGCCAGCCAGACATGGAGGCACTTAAAATGAACGAGAAGGGATGCAAGCAAGAGTAAGTCTGCATCCTGGAGACAGGATTAAATATATTTAGTTTCAGGTAATCTAATTCTACAAAAAAATTAGAAAACCCTCCCCCCCCACCAACAACCTGAAAAAATAAGATTTCAGAATGCCTAGACAAAACAAATAGAGCATGCTAAGCCCTCCACAAAACTCAATTATGCGCAAGCTCTACCTTCTGCAGCTTAAAATCTAAACAAAGGGCAACAGGACAGGGGGAGGCTATTTACAACAAAAGGACACAGAAAATTCGTTTATGTGTTAATGAATGTGATTACCCTGAACATTACCTCGCCTTCCATAATTTCATAAGCACCGCATAAAGAAAATAAAAGGTGTGACAGCAGACTTAGAAACCACTACCTATGGTATGGGGACATTCAAGCTGTTCTTATTTAATTAAGAAAATGGACTAAGTTTATTACCTACGGACCCTTGGGGTTCTAACTGTTTGAGAGATCTCACAGGAACCAACATGGACCCAGGAAGAGGGGCGGGTGGCAACCAGCCAGGGCTTCAGGGAGAAGGTGCTGTTTTTCTATTCTGATGGTAAAAGTCACACATGCCAACTCATGCGATGGTGGAGAAATCAGCACTACAGCCAGCCTGAGACCCTCGGTCTCCTGCAGAGAATGACATGCCACTTGTCACTCTAAGAGAGGACAAGCCAGACAAGGACATGGGACAGGCACATACTGATTCCTTTTTACCTCTGCCACCAACATTGCTAACAATATCACTTAATCTGGATCAATGAGATTTTCAAAAAAAATCTGGTTTGAAGGGAGAAAAGTGAATCTCTCTAGAAGAAATGACATGCTTTATTTGACTATAAATTTGTAAACTGACAACTATATAACTCACTGTAATTTAATTAAGCCCTATATTGTGCCAAAGGAACTAAGGCAAGATAAACTGAAAATATAGTGACTAAAAGAGAAAACAAAGTAGAAAATGCATTGTATTCCCCCTTTTGCCTTGGCTGACAGGAGGCTCAAGTTAAATTTCATTCTCATTAATAACTATTGTTAACTAGGTATTTTTTATTGCCTTAATTTTTGAATGACTCTTCATAGATATTAATCAACAGATTATCTCATTCCATTAAGCATATATTTTGAAAGTCCAAAATAACCATAAAAGGTTAAACACAGTAATAAATTAAAAAAAAAAAAGAATTCTATTATGCAACATCCAAAGATCGGCTGTTGATGATACACCCAGATTTTCAAATTCGTGTTTAGCAGCCTTGTTCATGCGTGAGGTACCACCTACAATCCCTCAATCCATATACCACTTGACCCCCAAAACCCCGACGGGGTGGGCTGTGGGGTAACATCACTCCGTTCTGCAGACGAGGAAACTGGAACGGAGCAAGGCTCACTGACCTGTTCAAACCAGTTTCAATATTTGCCTACATCAAACAAGTAGTATCAAAGAGCTTTGCATTCCTGAAAACATGTGAATCAAACTCCCACACAGCAAATCTGTTTTCCTAGTGATGTTATAAAATTGGCGGCCTATTTCCACAGGATAGTTCTCAAAGGAATGAGTTGGAAACTTCTTTAGGGGGAAAATCACGCTGGAATCCAGGAGTCTTTACTTTGATCAGCGAATACTGTGGGGTAGGGGATGCAGACTGCAAAGAGGATTTAATATGCTAGGCACATTGTATCTGCATACCATTACGGGATGTACCTCTACCCCACTTCAACTTTAGGTCCAAACAAGCAAAATAAACCCGCCTTACCTTTGGTAACCCTTCTTCAACGTTAAGAAGTTCAAAATTCCAGAAGTCGATTATGTGGCACGAATCGAATGGCCATTTCTAGCCCAACGCTAAGAAAGTCTCACCAATTAACAAAGGAACTAATTAAAGAAAATGTAAAGTCTCTTCTTGCTCATTGTTTGCTTTCTCTGCTGCATCAAACTCTCAACAGTAGTGAATAAATACTGGGTAAGAAGTTCATTAGCTTCCAACAGTTACTAAAAGCTTGATTACTAAAGCGCGACAGGATTTTCCTGACCTTGAACAGGCAGTACACAAGAGCCAACTGAACTGGGGAGGAAGGTTCATGGTACTCACAGTGGTCATTTCTCTCTTGGGCTGTGAAACATTTTACACAGTTGTGGCCACTCTGCTAATTCTCGCATTTTGATAAAAGGCAGAAACGAATTTTCCCTGGAGAAGAGGCGATCCCCTCGAGGTGAGGAACAGGAAGCAACTTGGTTACACCACGGCAAAAGCGGGGAGCCAGTCCTGAAGGTCAGAGTATGGAAATTTCTCACCAAGCACAGCCTCCCCCCACCCCACTCCCTTGGCGAGCCAAGAGTTCTCACCCAGAGCAAGAAAACCCCAGCTGTTACATCTGGAAGCTGCTGTGCTCAACCGCATATCCACAGGAACCCCAACTACTCAAGGGGAAAGGTAAACTTGAACATAAATAATGCACATGTGCACCTGCACACACACAAATCTTTCTTGGGCAGATTCAGCCATATCCTACCCCTGCTCACAAGCTTCCAGCAGACACCACATTAAGACAAAGGACTCAGGTCACAATGGAGGCCCCCACAGTGTGTCCCCAATCTACCTTCCCAGCCAACACACCCTGCCTACACCCTAGCACTTAAGTCAGATGACAGATAACTAGCTGTTTCTTGACTGAAACCTCCACTTCCCGCCTCACCGCAGCGGAGCCGCCCCTTCACCTGTAAACGCTCTCCCGGGTCTCTCACTACGTGGGGTTTCAGAAACTCCTCAAATGCTCCCACTTCGGTAGCCTTCCTGATGCCGCCAATTAAGGTCATCTATACTGTACGTCTTCCCTGGGTTCCTGGCACAGGACACGGCCTGGGACGTGCTTCTTCCCTCAGGTCACTTATTTTTGCATACCCACGAGACACAGCCAAGGGAACCCCCCATTAGATAATAAAAGCCTCTTAGCGGAGAAGCTGAATTTTATGACTTTCTCATTAACTGCCTAGCATTGGAGCTGAGGTACCGCACACGTGCACTTACACTACTGCATTGCATAAATAAAACTGTGGCTCTCCTCAGAGCTGTTTCTAATGCACTTGTTTGGCAATGACTTGGAAAACATATCCAAAGTTACTGTACGTAAAAGGAAAATGGATACGTCAGATTTCGTGAAAATTAACCATTTCCCCTCTGTGAAGACCCTGTTAAGCAAAAAAAAGACGCGCAACACACTGGAAAAAATTTGAAAAATATAAATCTGAAAAAAGATAGTATCCAAAATACACAAAGAACACTTAAAACTCAACAATATGGAAAAAAACCCAATTTTTAAAATAGGCAAAAGATCTGAGCAGACACCACTCAAGGATATATGGAGATGGCTAAATAGCATATGGAAATATGTTCAACATTTGTTGTCTAAGGAAACTGCAAATTAAAACAATAATGACATGCCACCACATACCCATTAGAACGATCAACACCCCCCAAACTAAAAATATCAAATGCTGGCAAAGATGCAGAACAAAAGGAACTCTTAATTCATAGCGGGCTGGCTACAGCCAATTTGAAGACAGTTTCTTAAAAAGCTAAACATAGCTTTAACAAGTGACCCACAAATCATATTTACACAATTGAGTTGAACCCTTACATCCACAGGAAAAAAAAAAACATGCACGTAAATGTTTACAAAAGCTTTATTTATAACCATCGAACTGGAAGCCATCAAGATGTCCATCAATAGGTGAATGGGTAAAGAAACAGTGGTACCTCCTTACAATGAAACAGTGTCCAGATATTTTTTTAAAAAAGCTCTCAAGCCCCCAAAAGACATGGGAGAACCTTAAATACACAGTGCTAGGTAAAAGAAGTCACTACGAAATGGGTACATGCTATTTGATTCCAGTTACATGACACTCTGAATAGAAAAAAAGCTACAGACAGTGGCAAGATGAGTGGTAGCCAGGGTTTGGCGTGGGGATGACTGCGCAGAGGACAGGGAAATGTCAGGTTGATGAAACCATTCCCTATGATACTGTAAAGGCGGATACGGGACTTGACACGTTTGCTGAAATCTGCAGAACTTTACTGCGTTACAGTGAACTCTGGAGGGTCATTCCAGACCAACACAAAAGAATCTAAATGGATGACAACTATAGGAAACCACCTCACCGATAGGCTGAGGGTGAGGATGGGGGCTGGCTTAGGTAACTCTGGAGACAGACCGGTAAGACCAAAGGCAGAAGAAGGAGGTGCGCGTAGGAGCACGGCACGGCGGCTGACAGAGCTGTTTCCCGACAGCAGGGGGTAATAATCCCGATAATACTACACAATTAAAGAAACAGCCCGTGGGTGGTGGGAGCCAGGTTTCTCGTTGCTGGAGTGAGAATTCTGCAGGAAAACCTTAATGAAATGAATTCTATCCTACTAGATCTGGTTTCATTTCATGAAAACAGCAGCAGAAAACCGCGGTTCTGATGCTGGCTTCATTGTCACTTTCTAAAGGATGCCCGCCCCGGGTCCAGGCAGTCCTTGAGATGTGTTTCTGGAGAACATGCCGCAAACACAGCTTAAATGCCCAGTTACTTTTCTCAGCTGTGTGCAGAACAAAACCGGAATGTGTTGCTATTGGAAATGGTGCAGCTGCAAGATGTCACGAACTTTTCAATACAGAGTTTAATGAAAATGGGTGTACAGGAAAGCGGGAGATAAAGCCATCTCATTTTCTCCATTCAGTCGCCACTAAATGACAGAAAAATGCATACAAAGTTTTATTTTTCGGTTTTTCAGAGACATAGAGAATACATACAATGAAAATCCCACAGCGCTCCTGGAGAAAACCAATTTTAGCAGCTTCCTGTGTTTCCCTCCCAGACGCATCCTATGCACGTATAAACACTGCACGTGTGTGTGCATGCATGGGCAAGCCCACGTGCACATACAGATACATACACACACTTTGTCTTTGAAAAACGCAAATAAAAACACGTTCCACGTTTTGTTCTTTTCAGCAACCAAGTCTCAGAGACAGGCCTCCCACGTTCTTCCCCAGCTGCACAGTGTCACCAACAGAAGGTCTTTAATCAGACATTCCCTATGGATGAACCTTTAGGCCACGCTTGCTCTTTTCTGCTTCCTATCCAACTGTTACTGAATGAAAGGAAATAAAAAGGCAGGCCGGCAGAGCCCCACACCAGAGCATCCTGTCAACACCTCCCCCTACCTCTGGCCCCCCCCAGAATCCTCTTGTTTTCTCAGTGAATACATCCTACGCTCGTGAGGGCCAACGGTCGGAAGCACAGCAAACCGTAAGCTGGTTACTCCGATGGTGGAAGCTTTAGAACACGTTCCATCTCCGTCCTGCCTCCGCCTCTAAGGAAGTGTGATGACTAGGGAGGTGCCTCAGGTGTGACACAGGCTTCGTTCTGTAGGAAAGATCACACTAGAGCCTCCCCCCATTCCCAGGTATGCGGTGTCGACCTTAGTTCATTTTAACCCTTCAGTCAGAAAGTGACTACTGATGGGAAGACTCTAGCAACCCAGTTCCGCCAATTTTCTACTCTGTTCTAGTACGTTAGACCATGAGTATTTGGGGCTTCGTCTGTCACATTCTATAATAAGGTCACTTAATATTTCTAGTCCAAATGATGGACAGAAATCTAAAGGGCTAGATTATGATTTTTGAAAAGGCTGTATCTTCAACGGATAATTTGGTAATAAAAATAGCACTACCTATCCCTCACCAGGAACTGTTTCAATTAATGTAGAATTAAGCACTCCGCATGTATGAGCTCAATCCTTATAACCACCATGTGAATTAAATCAGACTATGCTGATCAGATTACATGTGTGGTTTATGGCAGACTGAGCAATCATTCAGGAAATGCCACCAACTAACAAATCTGCACAGGACGTTACCTTCCGAAGTCCTCCACGTACAAGACATCATGTGCTCATTTCTATCACCTGCGGGGTGGGCAGGGCACGAGTGTTTTCAGTAAGTAGGTCAAAAGAATGTGAGTGATCTGGGCCACATTCACAGCAGTTACCAACCCGGAGGAGCCGCAGACACCCACCTCCCACAGCACAATCCCTGCAGATTCTGCCAAAGCTTCCGGAGAATGCAGTGGCTCCTCTACTTATCAACAAGTTCAGGTCCAAAGTCACACCCACGTGAGTCGCTGCTAAAAACACCTGTGGGTGGCTGATCCAAGTCCCAGCGCTTCTGCTCTGGTGCCTGGACTGCCTTCTATTTTTGAACCTCGATAGTGGCGTGGGTAGCTGGGGCAGTGCTGACAGCAGGGAGCAGTAGTAGCAGCAGTCACGGTAGCAGTCGTTATAAAGGCTAACATGTGCCTTCGTCCTTACTGTGGGCCAGGCACTGAGCCAGCTCCACCACGCCAGCTTTTATTGAATGTTAGCAACTCTAGGGGGCTAGGTATTATCATCACTCCCACTTTACAGGTGTACAGCCTGAGGCACAAAGAAGTTAATTAACTGGTCTCAGGTCACCAAGCCTATGCCTGACAGAGCCAGTTTTCAGATCCAGGCCGAAAGGGAGCAATGCCTACTCAGCGCTAGGGATCACTAGGCACACTGTCTGTCTTGCTAGGTGCCATTCAGGAAGGGGGGAGAGTTCCTGCAGTTCCCAAGTATTCATTATTTCACAATGGAGCTTGTTTCCTGGTGCATTTTTCCTGAGTGTTCTTGAATGAAATTCATCACAATAGCTATCTTGGTAGTGGACTTTAAGCCAAAACAGAAATCAACTTCTGAGAATTAAAACACAAATAAGACAATACATTTAACTAACAGAGTTAGAGCAGGGGTTAGAAAATACGACTGCGGGCCCCATTGGCCTGCCACCTGTTTTGTGAATAAAACGTTTTTGGAATGCAGCCATACATTGTCTGACTGCTTTCACACGACACTGGCAAAGCCTAAAATATTTACTATCTTGCCAGTTACAGAAAAAGTTTGCTGACCTGACTTAGAGAATGAAAGCCAGGCAAATTGGGCAAACTGAACTGCATACTACCGGTAATTATACACCAGACTGAAAAAGAAAAATCAATATAAAAAATAATGTAAATGTTTCATTAATAACTTTTGAAATTTACTATGTTGAAATGATAACACTTGGGATATAGCAGGCTAAAATATATTATTAAAACCAAATTCACAAAACAGATTCCTTTTTATACTTTTAAATGTGGCTATTGGAAAAGTTTTAATTTTCTTATCAAACTCCCATTATTTTTCTAGTGGGCAGGGCTGCTGTACTAAGTTAGCCCGAATCCTCGGTCTACCTGGACAGTGGAAAGAACAGCAAGGCTTAAAGTTGTGATTTTGTTGGCATGTGTTGACCCTTGGAGTATGTTTTATATAAATGGACTGTGAGGCCATTTTAAACAAGGCTTGTAGAGACTAAAATAAAATATATTACTCCTTACAAAAAATATTACCTATTATTCTATGAAAAGCACTCACCCAAATGTGAAACAGAAGAGACGCCAGGAGTAGTTTTCATGAGACTAACAGACTCTAGACAAATATATTAGACGTGGAATTTCCATTGACTTGATTCTCAAGCAAAATAAATTAATTTCATTTTTCTTAATAAATTTATACTTAGTTTCCAAAGTCACTCCAAAAGACTCCTAGACGTTAAGGTACTTGGTGTGTGTTTTCATGCACATCACTGAACCCTGCATCTTCAGCACCTATGGAGGCACTGAAAAAGTGCGCCACGGGGGCATTGTGAGAAAGCCAGATCGGACAGGAAGCATGCACACTCTGATTGCCGCCCCCACCCCCACCCCCAACGGGCAAGAACATGCTTGGAAAAGCTATGCCTACAGTTCAAGCACTTTCCCTTTAATTGCATCTGTGGGACATTTACTCCTTTGAATCCCAGCTACCATTGTACCCCTGTCACACACTTGTTTCCAAAACCCACAAGTGGCCTGAAAACCGCAGTATTTAACGTTTGGTCAAACGCTTCCTTGAGCTACAAGAATGCAAGCCCACCCCCCTCCACAGCTTCTTTCTTCCATTCTCGCTCCTTTCCGGTTTCCTGATTCTAAGGACCGCCCTCGCACCTGCAGCTCTGCCTGCTCTTCCTCTGGTAGAACACTGCACGTCACGCTACCGGGTTTCCTTCCCTCCTCTCCTGCACACACCGGATGCAGAAGCCCCATTCTGCCTGTGGCCCGCCTGTGAATCCCCAGGAAACTGCAGAAGTTGCCAGTCTTCACGCCTGCACCTCCCCTCTTGGGGAGGAGCCGCCTGGGGCTTTCCTGTGGATGCCCTCTGCCACAATGTGTTCCTCCAAAATAGGGGACCCCTGGATTGCGAACAGTGGGGCTGGCATTTAATTCTCAATACTGAAAGGAAGCTATGGTTTCCTTCCTGAATTAAAAGCCAAACAGCAAATGAATAGTGCCTAATATTTAAATATGGGTTACTCCATACGAAGAATTTTTGTTACCTAAATTAAATCTCAAAGAACCCTACTGAGGCAAGTGGGCAAGCCAGGATTGTCCCGTTATACACACGGAGGAAGTGGGGCAAATACAACCTGAGTGCTTTGGCCAAGACCACGCAACGAGTAAGCACTAAGACCTACGTCTAGATCCTTGCTCTTCCTCCTCGGGGGAAAACCAGAAGAACACGACTCTAACTGTGGCCTGTGATGGGTGCTGGTATGTGTGACAAGATGCTTACCAAAAGTGGGAGTAAGCACTTAGGAACTTTATAGCAATTTGATGTGGTTGCATGATTTTTATTGTATTTTTTCAAAAGTACCTGCCCACAACTAACTGGCAACAATAAAAAAGAACAGCTCTTTCACCACACACAGTTTGAGAAGCGCTGTCCTTGAAGGTGTCGATGTCAATGTTCAGTACTGCTTTTATGAGATTTCTTGAGCCCCGACCGGGCGGCTCAGTGGGTTGGGCGTTGTACCACAAAGCAAAGGGTCACCCATTTGATTCCCAGCCAGGGCACACGCCTGGGCTGCAGGTTTGGTCCCTGGTTGGGGGCTTGTCTATGAGAGGCAACCAACAGATGTTTCTTTCCCTACCTTTCTCTCCCCCAACTCTGTCTCAAGAAAAATTTTTTCTTGATATTTGTGTACATATACCTACTATTATTACATATTAATTACTGTTACATAAAGTACTAGGTAGGCTCGTTCCCCTTTCTATTGTTAAATGTCAAATCAGGCTCAGAAGATAAGAAAAGTGTATTTCATCTAAATCCTTCCTCAGAACTGTCACAGGTGTAAAATGTCCATCTGGAATATCTGATATCACATCCCTAAACGAAAGTTCTCCAAACTATCCACAAGATAAAATCCAAACAGAATTTTGTATTTCTATCTTTCCATCTTCACCCGCCGCTCCAACCCCTCATCTAAAGTTTTACTGAACCCTCACTTGTAAATGGAGCTCCCCCTGGACTCAGGGCAGCTGTCCTGGAATGAGGTCACTCCAAGCCAACCCTGTGAAAGAAAACTCATTCACCTTTGCCAGACACCCGTTCTCCTAGCTGCCTGCGGAGTGAGGCTCAGCCACAGGCTCCAGTCTGGCCCCAGAACCAGGGAAACAGGAGGCAAACCTACTGAGGGGCCCCTGGAACAATGTCTTCCTTCCTAACAAAAGAAACCCATTTTGGCACAGCTTAGATTCCTTTCAGGAGTATGGACTCTAAGCGGGCAGGGTGTTTGTTTGCTTTACTCAGTAATGCATCCTAAGGGCACAACAGGTACTCAAAAATTATTTGCTAAAAAAAGTGAATAAAGTTGTTCTGTGAGGATGTGATGGTAGCCACTGTGGCAGCCATTTTGCAACCTTGAGGAAGGGCCAAGGGAATCCAGAGGTACCTATGCAAAGCCCCGACACGGTGGAGCCTCTTAAACAAGTGGTTGTTATTTATTAAATGAAATACTTATGTGTATAGGTGTGTAGGCCAGTTTATTCTGTCTTGTTGCTGAAAAGTCAGTCTGCCCAGAAGGAGACTGAGGGTGTAGCAAATGTGTGTGGCATATGAGTGAAGAGATTCTATGGAAAAAGGGAAGGAGGGGACACCAGTGGGGAATGGGCTAAGACTCCAAAAAGATCAGACCCATGGTGATAATGTGAGGTTGGGGTATAGAGGTCAATACTCTTAAGTCTCAAAAAGCAAATCAACAATGGAGCAGAAGTCAGAAGTGGCGACAGGAGCTGGTATATCATGCCAAAGCCAGATGGATATCACAGGGTTGGGGTCAAGGTCAACTCTAGGTCAGAATCAAAGACAGAATGCATGGACCCAGGTTCTGTGGCCACGGTGAGAACCACTAGGCTGTGGCCTCACCTGAAACAGTCAAATAGCCAGGCGGCCTGCAGGTAGTTTTAGGTACACGACCCTCAGAATATAGTGAGGACCTGACAAAGGAAGACCATGAGAAACAGGATGCTGTGGAGGAGGGCAGGCAAACTGGCTAAGGACAGGTGTTCTCAGTCCTTTAGTGGATTACAGGTGAGGTCATGCTGGAGTGGGAAGGTTGACATCAGGTTTGGCGGTATGGGAAAGCATGGGCGGGTGGGGTTGGGGGAGCAGGGAGGTCTTCTCCTTCTCCCAGGCTGGTGCACATGTGATCTAGAACCAATCGAAGCACGTTTCTCCATGACAGTCTGGCAACACCGCGGGATCTGGCAACAGAGAGGGCAACGTGGGCATTACCCAGGGCAAGGCTGGCAATCTGGAGGGAGGAGGTGCCAGTGAGGCAAGAGAGCTGATAGAAGCCGCAAGTTCGTGACTACCCTGCCCCGATACCGGACGTTGTTTTACGTTTTCTGTCGGGGCTCACTTTGGCTTTCTTCAAAGCTGGACACTTAGGATCTGAGTACCTTTAAAAATATGTCTGTTATGTTCCAATTTTTAAAAGTTTTTTTAGAGGCCCACCGATGAATCCAAGCAAGGCAAGGAAATAATGCAATTCCACAGGAGGCGTGCAGGGAGACCACGAGGAACCGGGACCAGCAGGTCTGTACTGTGAAAAGGAACACGTTCACCCCAATTACGGGGTAAAAACAACGAAAAGGCGAGAGAGGTTGGGTTGTAGACACAAATTTAAATTCTGGATAGGTAATATAAATGTAAAATTTGGAGTTTAACAATTCAAAATATTAAAAAATAACTGCTCCTGAGAGCCAGTTAATATGTGTTGAAAGAGACTCTCAGAAAGACAGAGAAAGGAGCAGGGAGGGAGGGAGGGAACGACAGATTTGTTTCCAATCAAACCAGAGGTGCTGGTAAAGGCAACAGAAGGCCCAGCACTGGGAGAAAAGCCCATCCGGCAACGCTCAGAGCCGCCTCCCTCTGGAGTATGATCTAGTCCCATTTCATCTAATGAATGTGATTAAACCCCTTTCATCTTGCTGAACTAAACTTTAATCTCACTCCATTCATCATTAGTAATATTTCTGCTTCTCAGTTCCCCATATCGAGCAGGTCGTAATCCCTTTATTCAGACTCACTCTGAAAAATCACATGGAGACATCCAGACGAGATCGGCGCATTCAGGGTGGTATGGCCGTAGACATGCTGAGAAATACCAATGAGCGGAGGCAGCTGTCTCTCTGAGGATGTTGGCCAAGAGGCCCGCACCAGTCATTAAAATGCCGAAACAGCTGTGGAACTTTCCCAGTCACCTATACCAGCACCAAGGTTATACCAGAACAACGAGGATGCTGGGACAGAAAAGGAACAGCAAGAAATGAGGAGAAAACGAAGAGAGCCATGCCCAGCAGCCAGGCAAACATTCTTCCTCGTCTGCAGCCAGGAGAATCTGTCCAACTCAGATTTCCAAAGCTTGGCCAGTTACTACTTTTTTGATGCTACACTCCATCTCAGTTTCTTCCTGAATAAATGAGATGCTGGGATGGAGTCACTTCTTAAGCCCTAAGACATGCCATCAATGGTAGCACAAATCAGCTGACGGATAACCACCAGGAGAACACAGCAGTGTGATTTCTTGCTTTAGGGTGTTTGAACTTTAGAGGCAAAAAAAAAAAAAAAATTTAAGTTAGAATACAGAAGAAAACAATAATGCTCAGAGACAAGTGAGTAAAAAGATAAATCAGGACAGAGTAGTTTGAACTGCCATTAAAAGTGTAAAAGATAAAAATAGCACCTCGAAAAATTCTGAGCCAAACACTAACGAGACATCAGCTATGAGAAAGAGTCTAAATCTATCAGATTCCTATTAGCTGAGAGCCTGAAGGGGCTTGAGAAATGACCACATTCCGCCGGCCCCTTTACACCGCAAGAAACTGCGGTGAAATGACTGCCCTCTGCTTGCTTCAAAGAAATAAAGTCAAAGGAAAGAGTTACTTCTCTGAGAACCGGTATAGCCAATTTATAAATATTCATGAATACAGGTTGGGATATCAGGAAAAAAAATTAAATGGAGAATTTTTCTTGAAAACTGTTTAATGCGGTCTGTCCTGAGAAAACTGGTGAGGTACTGGCAAGTCCTTGGTAGTCTCTACTTTCCAGAAGGAATATGGAGGGCTGGTGGCAAGTGGGTGCTGGTAGGTGCAGCTTCCCAGGACTCCCTTCTCTTGCTTATTATTGTATTAAAGTGGATGTCGGCAAGTCGTAACGGGAAGTTAGCCAGCCTTAGACACAGCCAATATCTCTTACGTATAAATTAGGAACACCACCGCATATTCTACTGAGCTGCTGGGAGTTGCTAGGAAACGAGAGGTCAGGCGATGCTCAGAGGCCAGGTTATTCCCACCCCAGGGCCAGGAAAAGACGGGTACAAGCTGTACTCTCAGCATCCTAGCAGCCAGACCAAGGAGGCCAGGCTTGTGTGAGCAACTCAAGCTGCCCCTTAGCCCCCACGTAGGGCAAGGGTCTGAAAGTGTCCCAGGTGTGGAGGGCCATGCCTGCTCGTCTGCAACCTGGCATTTTTCTTGAAGACAGGAGTGCTCGAGAATCAGTATGTCAGGAAGAGTTTTAAGCTGAAGACTGTTTCACATGACTCCGCAAAATGGTAAAAAATAAAAAATGGTAGAGAACAGGTGTGTTCCTAAATCCAAGAAAGACAGAGGAAACACAAAGGTGACAATAAAACGCTCTCCTCCCCCAGCCCTGGAACATCTCACCCCCGTCCTCAGTGATCCCACTGACTTCACCTAATCATTACTGCATCCCCATTCTTGGATGCCAAGAATGATTTCAGGGTTCTGACAGTACTTCTTCCACAAATTTGTCTCTCTCCACACCAGCCTCCAAATGAACGTTTATGTCCCCATAACTTCCAGTGGAGGGTGCAGTGCTGTGTTGGTTCAGTGGTGGGTAAGTTCAAAGGACAAGTCACTGGAGGAAATGACACCTCCTCATGCTGAGACAGCCACACAATGAGCATCCGTGGTCTCTGCCATGACACATGTGTTGGCTCTTTCCATCGTGACAAACAGAATCATTGTTACTTATCAGTCACCAGGACCAGGAGAGGCCACTGTGTGCCAGAGTCTGAACTAGGAGTTTTACAGACACAATCACAGTCAATGCTGGTAATCACCCTAAAAATGAGTGTTCTGTCCTCACTCCATTGAGGAGAAAGCTGACTTCTTAAATGACAGACCTGTGGCTGGCGAAAGGCAGTGGGGACAGCATTTCCTGTACAACTGCACCCAGGCCGCCATGAGACACGGCCTCCCGGTACATCTTCATCGGGCATTTTAATCCTGAAACACTGAAAGAGCAACTTGTAGGACCATCCCATTAACATACACTGCCTGAAGGACAGACTGCCTTATTCAACCACAAAAAGCAACAAAATCAACTTGTTACTTCTCTGAGAATTATGAAAGCTTTCCATCTTTAGCCCTGGAATATGTGGAAAAATAGGCTCAAGTTCAATGACTGCTACAAGCATCGCAGGGAAGGATGAGTGTGGAACTAGAGCTTAAATTCTGTGGTTTAGGCAACAAAACCAGGGGAGCAGACCACATGGGACTTGTGCTGTTTAGAAACACTGGTGAAACCCCGCCCCCCGCCCCCAAATCGTCCTCGATCTATCTCCGCGTTTGCCCCATCAATGATTTGGCACTAGGAGCTATGACTTGAGGCCGGGGAAGATATATGAACAGAAATGGAAATAATTCAGGCATCATCTATTCATCTCTTCACGCCTTTCTAGATGTTTGCACCTACCCCTCAATACAGTTAATATTCAATGTTAAGAGGGTCTAGTCACTTATACCTACACATCAGTGCCCAGCCTCTAGGCTGTATCCTAAAATCTGTGTTTTAGGCATGCTTACCAAAATGACCAGAACAAAGAACAAAAAAGCTTAGGCACCCAGGCCAGCTGCTAAAAGCCCTTCAAATATTCCCAAACCGCCTTCTCAATCATTTAAATACTTTAGATCAACATGTTGTAACAAGGAGAGTGGATGTGCTATGAGCAGGCCAGGTGAGTGATGGGGAACAAGCGGCAATTGTATGGCAGTCAATTTGTTAAGAGTACAGAAGGGAAAGGCTTTACCTGTCGACACTGGCAGAGCCCCAAGTCTGTGGAAACCAGGAACTGCCTCCAGCACAGCTCCAGAGAGCAGGCTCCCTCCTAACCCCCCCACAGAGCAGAAGTGGCCTATTAGCGGTGCAAGGAGGCTACAAACAATGGCTGGGCTGAGATGGTGAGTTACATCCAGCTTTGCAGTTTTTAAAATATTCCTGCACCATTCGTGCCACTGGCCCTGAAGACGAAATCTGTTTGTCTTCAGGAAATCCAAATCAAGTGACGTCACAGCCAGATCCAACCTGCCCCCCACAGCCTCCACACAGAACCGAACCATATTCCCCTCATTTGCGAGGTACCCCCCCCCCATCAAAAGGCTCTAAGACCTCGAACTGTGTGGTCCAAAGTAAACTGAATAGTCTAAGCCCGTTTGGAATTGATGTAATAAAGTCGATGAGTCAAATATATAGGCCCGTGTTTCAAAGTTAATACTGAAACAAACAAAGGAGAAAGGGAAAAGGGGCCAGGCCAATTTCTCTCCCCACAATCAAGGTATTAAAGAAGCTGTACCTTTAGCACTAATCATGTTGTGGGGCTATTTATCTGACTCTGCAAAATTTGTCTTAGGTCTCTACTTACGTATTATAGTAAGCTTATTTACACTGTCCCATCGAAAACAATATCGAGGAACACTTACAAAGATTTCATAGTCAAACCCTTGCCTACCCACTCAAAGCTGAAACCCCAGCTATCCAAGTTTATTTTAAAAAGAGACTTTAAAAAGCTTCACTAAATGGTATGTAAAACATTTGTTGCTAGTGAAGTTTTCACCATGATAACACACAGACGAGTGGGTGTTGGGGCAGAGAGGAGAGATGCTACAATATTTTTAACAGGGACACTTTTCTTTCATTTCATTAAGGCAAACTTTGAGTATATCCACAGTGTAATTCCAAAGCTAAACAGTATTCCCTTTTAAGTGAAATACTGACAAATGAAGCATCTGGCACCCTTTAATGAGCTGTTTTGTCCTTTCAGAGTGGCTGAAACTAGGGCAGCCATTCATTTGAGAAAGTGGAGAGCAATTACGTAATCCTGCAGGGCACACTGATGGTAGGGAAGGGCGCCCAGCCCCCAGCCCGGCCCCCGCCCCCCGCTCCCCCAGCCCCAATTAAAAATGTCTAGTACTACTTACTAGGAAAAGAAATAATGTATGTTTAATTTAATGACTCAGTGCATCTGGAAAATGTTAAATACTACTCAATTTTCTATTTTCACCACATATAACACATGGGTCAAAGCCCTAACAAGCACTATAATAAAAATTAAATTGTACATAGATGCCATTTTTACTGAGAGCAAAGGACAAGGAAAAAAAAAGCCAAGAAACAATCCGCACTGACACCTTAACCCAGAGATTTTTGTCCCCTGGGGCGTGTGTGGCCAGGTCTGGGGACAGAGAGGGGGGAGGGGACTGTTACTGGCATGTGGCCTGCTGCTACACATCCTACAATGCACAGGACAGTGCCCCCAGCAAAGAACTGTCCCGTCCAAATGTCAGGGCTGAGATAGTCTACTGTCACCTGATAAATAAGAAAACGCTGAAATGAGGAAAAGCAAGAATATGAAACAAAATTATAAACACATTTCAATTTGAAGTGCTGGCCAGGAGATACAGACCAGAACTGGAAACCTCAGAGAAGCAGAAAAAAGGAGGTTACAAAATCCAACTATGAGGCCACAGCTGAGAGCAGGATTTCGGGGCGAAAAGCCACAGTGGGCCGGTACTCACCTGGGCTGGTGTGGAAGGAGAGCAGTGAGCATTCCTTCGGAAGCGGGACAGGGGAGGGAGGAACCCTGAGGCCATGCCTCCATCCAGGGAACCAGTCAAAGGAGAGAGGGGGAGGGAAAGAGGCTCCTCAGAGAGGTGCCAGGAAGGAGGCGGGGACTGCTAATGTCACGGGCCTGGGGGTGGAGATCAGGAGGGCAGGGCGGAGGAGCCGGCCCCTGGAAGCTTTCAGCAAGACAGGCAAGGGCAGTTTTGGTGGCTTTAGCATCAGAAACAAGAAAATGGGCCTGGAGTCTTTTAAGAAATGTTTAGTGGTAAAGAGAAGGCTGTTCCAAGGGGAGCCCTATCCACTCCCACCTCCCCATCCTTTTATGTATGCATACTTTTTATGTTAAATATATTAGAATATTTAGATGTACTTCATGCAAAGACAGTATGAGCAAGGACATGGGATCCTGGGAGAAGGAACTCTCAACAGCACAGCAAAGAAAAATTTGATGGAATAGGATCCCAGGGAGGCAAGAAAACAAGAAGGCAGAACGTAAGTCCCCTTCAGAACGGCTGCGGCCATGTAAGTCCCAGCAGCAGAGTACATTAATGGTGGTTGCTTCAACCACTCACAGGTCCTGGCGAGTGCTACTAAAAAGCAGCACAAAGCCCAACAACTCATTCAATCTTCACATTGGCAAAGTTATGTCACTGTTTTAAGTTTTGTCTCTTTGATGATACCACTGAAGTTGTCAGATTATTTCCCATTTGTACTTCATCATTTGGAAACTTCTCACTGATATGTTTTACCCATTTTCCTACCAAAACAGGTATTACTTTCTTATTGGTTTGTTAGAGCTCTTTATTTATTAAGGTTGTAAATAAATTGTTATACATGTTGCAAAAATTTTTTTCCTGTTTGTCATTGCCTTACTGAAGAGCAGTCTGGCCACGTGTACATGTACACATCATAGTTATAATGTACCTGTTCTGATTTAGCAAATACACTTCTGAGAATTTACCTTCAGGAAACAGTCTTGAATGCATACATTTATATGCATGAATAAAAAGCAACACTGTTTAAAACAAAGGAAATAATCCAATAATAAAAATTTCACTTAAAGTATAGCTATTAGCAGAATTCTGTAGTCATGAAAAAAAATAACAGGAATATTTTAATATATAGTAAGTTTTAAAAAGGTAAGCTATAATGTGAAGGTAGACTACAACCCAAACTTAAAGAAAAAAAGCGTATATACAGCACAATGTAAACACAGGAATGTCTCTGGATGGTGAAACTATAAGTAGCTGTAATTTTGAAGTTTTGATATTTTTACCTATTTTCCAAATATTTTATTATCAATAACTATTGCCTTGCTATTGGGGAGGGATAGAGGCAAAACCCAGTAGGTCTTGTGGGTGTTTTTATTATTACTATTTATTGTAGTAATATATTTGAGTTCAGAAAGAGCCGACCTGAGGAAGGAACAGGGCCTCCCCCAGGGTCAAAGGCCAACGCATGAAATGCAGAGGAGAGGGCAGAGATGCCCAGGTACCCTCCCCAACCCCTCCCCCGCTGCTAAGAGAAGACCCAGGGTCCTTAGACTCTGAGCCTGAGAACAATCTCAAACCCAGTGCTTTGTTCTAGGGTGACCGAGGGGAACACAGCTTTTGGAATCAAACTTTTGTAAAGTGGCTAGGTGTGCAGGGTGGCTTTTAGAATGAAGTCACTGATAGAAATCACCCCCTAAGGAGGCAAGGGGGCTGGCTGTGACCACGCTAACACAGGGCCACTTATACCAGAGATCAACAATTACAGCAACAAAACAGCAGCCTGCATAAGACAGGTGGACGGACTGGGCCTGGGACTCTGACTGGGCGCTACTCACCAAGTTCATCAGGATCAGCCCAAATAAAACGCACAGCCACAGGGACACAGTGAGGATGCCCTGGCTATCGTCTCAGTGGGCATGGCGGCAGGTATTTGCCCCATTTTACCAGCTGGCACCTCCCAGGAGGTAAGCAAGCAGGGCAGACTGGGGTGCTGTCTCTAACTGCACAGTCTTCCTGAATGTGCCCTTTAACACACATGGTACTCATCTGAGAATGAAATATTCCTCATCAGAGCGTGGGTGTATCCATGGATTGAACCCTCTTGTAAATACCAGTGGAATCAGGGGTCCAATATTTAAACAGAAATGCGGGTGAGAAAACTCTATGGGAGAGGAAGAAATGTGTGGTACTTTCCCATGACTTACCCTCAGCCTTTTTCTTCTGACGGTAATTAATTTTATGTCGAATGAATTACTCTTAGCATCTTAAAAACAGATGGTCAACATAAAACACACTCACATTTGGTTTTCACTCAGCACTACAGATTACCTCGATGAAAGCAGACTGAGTTAAGTAGCAGTCAGACACATGATTATTCGTTTCTTTTAAATGTAACTCAATTTTTAATATGAAAGACCACCTTCCCGTTTAAAACTGCTACTCCCTTAAATGGCACTTTTAGCAATTGAATGGAAATCAAGTGAACACATTCATATGTCCCCTAGAGGAAGAGATTAGCATTTCAGTCTCTTTATTATGTTCTTTTACTTGGAGACATCTACTTTGGGGAAGGAGGGAGTCTCAACAAAACGTGCTTTCTCCGGTTTCTCCGGGCAGATTGCGAAATTCCAGCACGTGCTGGAAAACAAACTCCCATAAAACAAAACTTTCAACAGAGGACCGGTTGGCTCCGGCAATCGCCCGTCCCCAACCTTGTGCAGAAACTAGTTTATAATGCAACTTAAAAGAGATAATTTCTCGTACGCAGATTTCTTCAGTCATAGAAGCACAAGGCAAGAAAAAACTGCACGCCAGGAGTGGATAAACGTTGTTTGGAATAAAAGAGACCACCTGTGATTTCCCCTTGCACCCTAATACGAAAAATGATTTTTCCTTGTAAGCGGTGAATTCCTTCTCAGAAACAAATGGCACAATTGATGCCTTATCTGATAAGCACATGTCCTTAATTTTTTCAAAGCATCAGTAGCTCAAACTCGTACATGCAAGCAAAATCAGCACTTACCCATTTGTTCAGGAACTATAAACGCTTCTGGTGCTCACAGAGAGGGCAAAACTTGTTCTAAGGTTTACAAAAATTTCTCTGCAAAATTTTCCACTATTGTGTTCCCTGCACAGTACACACAACTTTCAAGCAGCACAAATATGAGTAAACCCCCTACCTTGCGTCTCTTGTCCCCGCTTCAGTTTCTGTCCACAGCCAACAGCTGCATCTTTAGCAGTGCGGACTAGGAGCATCTGAGCCCACAGACACAAAAACGGGCTTTCTTTGGCTGGCCGGTGTTCCCAGTCTTTTATGTGGTGTTTTGGGCTCTGCTTGCTTAATTCATTCCTGATTCTACTGAAAGGAACCCCAGCCTGGTGAGACTGGCGGGGCAGCAACTGCTTAAGACACTTTTGACTGGGGGAGCAAACCAGCCATCTTCTCTGCACCAACAAACGTGCAAAGGCATTTGAAGGGCCAAAGAATCTTGATTTTAAAAGATGACCTATTACTTAAAAAAAAAAAAATGCTCCGGAACAAAATCAAGCGAATGGTAATGTCGGAAAAGTCTACCCTGAGAACAACGCTCTTCCCTGGAGTGGAGCTTCATTTATGGCTATTTATCCTGGTCTTTACATAGCACTACTGAATAGTTGCTATGACAACTCAGTAAACAGGATTCAAGTGACCACTGAGGGGTTTAGCAGCATTGTTTTCTTTAGGGAGAAGAATGGTAGCTTTAATGCTTCCTTTACTGAGATTCCCTGAAAAGGTAAAGCTGCCTTTTTACACTGTCCTGTAAGTGATATTCTCAAAAGTCAAAGATGCTGGCTATGGGTGCTCCAGTTAACAGAACAGCAGACAACAGGAGTGGCGCTCAGAAAAAGACAGGCTGAATTATGGAAGGTTACAGAATGCCAAGTGGGCATTTTCCAGTAAGTAGGTAGAGGACAGGGGGCCATCTCAAATGGCTGTCAGACTAACTGAATGTAGGGAGGGGTCACCGGGGCTGACAATGCACAGAGTTCTGCAAAGTCCTAGCTCTCTATGCTTTTTGCCCTCCCCATTTTTCCATCTAGTCTCTTCTATGTAAAAGCGTACCGTTCACATTTTACTGGATGCCGTAAAACTTCATTCTCAACACTTCACCTTTGGCCAGACAACCACAAACTATCCTACTCTTACAAAAACATCACTTAAAAAATGTTCATCTTATTGGAGAATAGGGTATGAACACTGGCATCTGGAAACACTGTGATGGTGTGCATGGGTCAAAAATCAAAGGGCCATTTGACACAATGGACCGCAGTGCTAGCTCCGTGCTTTAATACTGGTTCAGTAATGACAACAAGTGTGCCACACTAATTCGGGGTGTTAACGGGGTAAACTCTGAGTGCATGTTGGACAGAGGAGGGATGTAGGAACTCTACGCTAAAAAATTCTGTAAACTTAAAAATGTTCTTAAGAATAAAATCTATTAATTTAAAAAACTTGAATAAAAAAGTTCAGTTCAGGCCCTGGCCAGGTAGCTCAGTTTGTTAGAGCATCATCCCAACAGGTCAAAGTTGCAGGTTTGATCCCTGGTCAGGACGCATACAAGAATCAACAAATAAGTGCATAAATAAGTGGACTGACAAATTGATGTTTCTCTCTCTCTTTCATCTCATAATAATGGTAAGGATGAAAAGAATCTTTTTAAAAAAACCTAAGCCCTGCCTGGGTGGCTCAGTTACTTGGAGCATCATCCCATTCACAAAAAGGTTGTGGGTTCAATTCCCAGTCAGGGCACATGCCTATGTTGTGGGTTTGATCCCCAGTAGGGGTGTGTACGGGAGGCAGCTGATGTCTCTCGCCCTCCCCCGACCTTTCTCTCTCTCTAAAAATCAATAAACATACCCTTGAGTAAGGATTCAAGCTAATTATAACAATCTGCCAACAATATGTGATTTAAAAGTAAACCCCAAAAGGAAAGGTCCAGCAATAATCTTAGAAAGATTTTTCTGGGATTTGGCTGAAATTGAGGGGTACACCTGTGAGGATGAAGTGGAGTGTAAAATTGTTGGGCACACTGCCCACATTCAAACAGTAATTCCAGTATGAATCATTTTACAGTCAAACGTAGCTGGCCGTGCTACCTCATTTAATACTTACGACTGCAACCCTAAGCAGGCACTGTCATTATACACACGTGAAAGAGGACGACACAATCCCAAGGCCACGCACTGCAGAGTGACGAGGCTGGACAGAACCCCAGGTGCACTCCTTTGATCTGTTTCTATTTCATCCCACTGCCTCATGGGCCTCTGCACCTGTGCATCTCTTCCCACACTCACAGGACAGTGATGTATCCTAACGCGTGACCCAGGACACCTTGTCATGCCCGTCTCAGTGGGAATGGGGCAGAGCCACCTATGCCCTTGGCGTGGAGCACGAACGACCTAGTTACCTGGGTTCTGCAGGTAATCCCACAAGCACTCAGAGGGAGAGGCGCTGGGGGCACGAGAGCCAAGGGGAAACAGTCACAGGGGAAGGAACAGAAAAAAATAAGCATGAATGAAAGAAGCACAGTCAATAAATAAGACAACGGAAGCTCTGCAAAACTCAGCTGCCCCAAAGAGCCTGGAGACACTGTAGCATCAAGTGCTGATGTCTGAAGAAAAATTCTGAGATGAAGTTCTGCTCAAGAGGGTGTTTACTAGAGCAGGGAAATGTGTTATTTATTTAGAATTTAAAAGTGTTTGACACACTCTTAGGAATGAATATGTATCTGACATTTCACTTCAATCTTACATGACCAGAAGAAAACCAGTGAATGGGAGATGCAGGAATGCAGATTTCTCCTTCAGTACATGTAAGACCTTTCCCCTAAATAGCAAGGCTTTAAAAAAAACACACAAAGGCTGCTTAAGTATAAGGACAGAGTAAATCCTCTGTCCCTGAGGGTTATTTAGGAAGATGATTCTTCTGTATTATATTTAATGGGCATAAATAGACCACATTTCAACAATTCCTAATGCAAAGAGGTTCCCATCTTGATGTGCTTGAAACTGGGATGTGTTTCTGACTTGCTGACATCCCAACAGCCATCCCCACATAATTCAATATTTGGGGGGTGGGGGGGTGAATTTCATCACAGCTTTTAATTCCATCTTCGCAAATTCTGGGCATACGGTTTCCACTGAGTCCAGCTGTCCTTTAAACATCATCAAAATATTACACTACAGCCCTGGCTGCTCGAGCTCAAGGGATTGAACACTGGCCTGTGAACCAAAGGGTCGCCGGTTCAATTCCCGGTCAGGACACAGGCCTGAGTTGTGGTCCGGTTCCCTAGTAGGGTACGTGCAAGAAGCAACCACACATCGATGCTTCTCCTTCTTTCTCCCTCCCTTCCTCTCTCTAAAAATAAAAACATAAAATCTTTTTAAAAAATATATTATACTTCAGTTTCATCCACTGGATAGCTTTTTTTTTCTTTAAATCTGCAGAAAGGTCTGGAAACAGAGTGGCAAGGTGGAACTCTGTTACTAGTAAAACAAGAATTTGTGGTGGAGGGATGACCTCTGTGGGGGTCCAGAAGGAGCCGCCCCAGATGTGCCTCAGTGGTACGCAGAGAGCTTCAGGCTCATGAGAAACGTCTACACTCCATCTTAACTACCTAGAAGAACGTGAATGAGAGGCTCTGCCAGTAAGAAATGATCAGAGATAACCTCTTTTGACCTCTCTTTGGGGCAGGGCAAACTTCTACTTACAAAAGGTCTGCTCTGCTTATCATCTTGCAATGCCCATTGGAGGCTCCCAAGGTGCCTCACCCCCTCTCCAGCTCAGTCCCCCCTTTCTCTCTCTGGCCCTCTCCTGCCACAGGGACCTCTGATCTCTCCAGTACGGGGGACTCCTGTGCACAAGACATGAAGTTCTGTTTTCTCTGGTCACTCTGTCTCCTCTTACTCTGATCACTCAGCTGGCCAAAAGAACCAGAGGAGGGAAAGGGGAATTATCTCCCCTGTGCACACCTCCCTTTCATACTTTTTGCAAAGCAACAATCAGGGAGTGAGTGCCGGACCCTGGTCTGGTTTAGTAGGCAGAGCTCCTGCTTCCACAGTGAAATATGAGTAATGGTGCATTTTACCACCGAGGGAGTCTTAGGTTCAACAAAATCTGGTAATGGATAATGCCTAGATGGACTGATGTACAATTCCAGAAAGTTCCATCAGAAGTCTAAAGCTCAATGCTTAATCTTCCAGTTTCAGCCCTTGTTATCTGACAGATTCACACTCCAGACTTTCTTGCCCAAACATGGCAGGTAACAAAGGCCCCAGGCGATCCATTTACATATCTCACTGTTCGAGTTTGAAGTCCCAGCCCCCACTTGAAGAAGTGTTTGTGAATCAGCCTCTGGTGCTGTGCTTGGCTATTCCAAAAGGGCTTTGTACCCCAGGGGGACCAGCAGAGGAGGAGTCAGCTATGAGACGTAGACAGGGAGACAGTAACACAGAAAGACTGGTTCATATTAAGAATGTTACCCTAATACTGACCTAGAGAAATGTCCCTACAGTAACTTCCAACTACACAATAAAGATAACCCAGAAGTGAAAAGCAAAAACAAAATAAACTAACTAGAATGGAACCTGTGACAGTCAGGATTAAAGACAGCACACAAGAGTTCATCTTCGGCAAGGTGAAGCACTCAAACACCACAAGCATCTCTCCAGGGTCCTCTCATGAGCAACGCGATCCAACATTTACTGAAATACGGAGCCAGGCAGCAGGGCGCGATGACACACGAGGCAGGCCCCACAACGCCGAGCCGGCCGCAGTCCCTACGTCTGCGGAACACTGTTCAGAAAACAGGATGAAGGGAGAGAGGCCAGAGCCTCAAATAAAATGTGAAGGGTTGTGGGGATACAGTTCAGTAAGGCTAATGGGAAATCAGACGAATAAAGTGAGAAAACGATAGATGAAGAATAAAATAGGACAAAAATTCAAAGTAGCTCATGTACCACGTTATCATCAGAGCATTTTACAGAAATGTCTGGTCTTTGTTAAAGGGGGAAAAAAAAACCCCAAACCCTAGACAACACTGGCAGGCAGCACCTGGGTCACACAGGCTTGAATCTGGGGATTAAATGTGGCCACTCATTAACCCTAGTCTCCAAGTCTTTAAGCCTCTGGAAACAAATGGCTTGTGTTTCCACAACGCATGCACATCGCTCTCACTTCACCTGCGGTCATGGCTGTCTAGGGGGCTGCCCAAATGAGGGACCTGGTCTGATGTGACACTAGCAGCAGGGAAGACGGAGACACAGGTCATCAGGATGCATTTACGTGCAAAACGCTGGCACCTTCTGCCACTTCTCAAAGATGTCTGTGTGGGAGACCCTTGACATCCTCTTGTCTCCCAGAGATGCTGCTTCAGACAAGGGCCAGACCTACTGTCTCCAGCTTCGTCCTCCGCCTTGACATTCCTTTTCCAGCATATATGCCTGCAGTCCAGCTCAGAAACCCCACGGTTTCCTTCCTCTGGGGCCTGGACTACTGCCTCTCCTCAATGGGGCCACCCCTCTGCTCTGTCTCCCCCCTCTTCTTTTAAATAAGCTCTATTTCAAGTAGCCTCATCTTCGAGAAGCCTTCCTCCAGCGGCTCCCAGTCCAGGGCTATACAGGTGGCTCAAGTCCTGCCTTTCTGAAGAAGACCTGGCAAAATCTTTGGATGCTGCTGGAATCAAGGATGTGCCCCCTTCTGGAGCCCAGGTGCCCCTCACATCAAACCTGCAGAGGGAACAGTGAGGAGACGCCACCAGATCCAGTGCAGCTGTGACTCCCTCTGCAGGGAATGGGCCTCCAGGCGGGGCTGGGAACTCACACAACCAGTTCTCACACCTGGGAAGGTTTTCCTGATGCGTATCTGCTGTTCCCTTCTCTAATTCTGCCCTGCACCTCCTCAGGGTCTTTCTGAAGAATGTTAATGACAGACTTTTCTGACTTGAATTTAGGTGCTAAAATACCAGGCACGGAGGGACCGGGGAAGATCACAGGCCTGGAACACCCTCAGGGAGAAATCCTGAGGAGGCAGGGTTCCTTCTGTGCAGAAATCTCCTGGGCTTCCTTTGGACACTTTCATCCAGAAACGACTATTGCCTAAGCAAATGCAAAAGATAACTAACTGGCCACATCACCAATTAAAACTGTTGATGGAGAAGTCTGCTCTTTGTAAACTGAACCTTCTAAGTTGACGGGAGATTGTATCCTTCCGTGCTAAGACAGAGAACTATGTCAAGAGGCATGTCTTCTTTTAAGTTTTACTTTATACCTTAGCACCCGTTATGGCGCTGGTTAAGTGCCTGTTATATAACACCCAATATTAGCTATATGTTGTTTGTAAAAAAAAGGCCCACATATTACTGTACTTGAAGACACAACTGTTCCAGCATTTCAGTTATGTTCTCCCTCCACACACCTGCTCCCAAAGCAAAACACAAAGACCCCGGAGAAGTCCCACACTAAGGAGATCCCGATGCTTGAGGCTCCAGTGCCCATTCTGCGCTTCCCACACTTGCCCAGAAGGGGAGGCAGCCTGTCCCAACAGCCTGGGGCCCAGGCTGGGGGTGCTCGCTCTCCAGGAGTCTTGGGGATGCTGGACATGCTCCTAAAGGTGCAGAGCAGCTACTTTGTTTTTACTAAGGCCATGGTTCTCTGGGCCTCCAACTTTGGAGCTGCTGTTCTTATCCCTTCTGGTCACAGAATTGCCAAAACAAGCAAACAAACAAAAAAACCCTGTAATAAAAAAACCTGTGATACATATCCACACACTGACAGAAGATGGTCTTATCCTTCTGTGCCAGACTTACACCTTCCCCATCTCTGGGGTGAAGGAAGGCAATATTTCCCCTGTGAAATTTCTAGAAGCCATCTATCTTTGGACAAAGGAGTATTCATAAGAACCTCCAAATGGGGGCTGTTTACATCCATGTCATGTAACATAATCACTAGTAACACTCCAATATTTTCAGTGCAACCAAATGAAGGCTGAGCAAGTCATAATTTAATATCACCAAATTCTAATTAATGTCTTCACACTTAAAAATCCCACCTACATCTACCGCCTCGGACAAGTTAGTTCTTGTGTCTGTGCCTTTACTGTCTACGTGTCCTTAAAGTGTCACCAAGATATTTCTGTTGAAGTCTGCACAGCCCACCTCTTGGTGGGCTGTGAAGCACTGTCTGTCCTGGTCAGGAGAAGAGGAGGCTGCGAGCCAACACAAATGCAAAGATGAGTTTGGGCTGGATCATTTTTTTAAATGCAAAGCCAGGGGAATTGGGCACAATCAAATCCCTGCAAGGAAAAATAAACATCAAAAATAAAGTGATTTCTTCACTATTCTGGCTGCTGAATTGTTTTCAAGAGGGCCTAATTTCCAAAGCTATTACAACGTAAAGGAATTTCTAGCCTTATAATAATGCAGAGACAGTAGGTCCCCGTTTCATCGAATCCAAGGTGCCAACTGCTGGAACACTGCTCGCCCGCCCTCCACACCGCTAGGACAGAGCAGGAGCTCCTGAGAGGCCATGGCTTGCCAAAAGCTGCAAACCCACCCCAACCCCCAAGACCTTACGCTGGAAAACACGTGCATGTCTAAGGATGAAATACGGTACTATCATCTGCTATAACAAAAACAAAAAGCAGAAAAGAAACCCTGACAGGTGTTAAACAGCTCCTGTGAATGTAGACTCCAAATGCAAAGCCCATTTATACTGTCTTGTAAAAACTGCCCATTGGGGTGATCAAGTGAAACATAAGCCGGCTAACACAGTACATGGCTACGCCTTAACTATTACTGCCCTACAAAACGTCGAGAAAAAGCTATGTACTGCTGATACTGTCATTTGTGTGGCAACACAACACATTTTAATGTGAACCTGAAAAATGAAGACGAGAGTTACTACTTAAACTACCACAACAGGTGCACGCTCAGTGAAGTCACCACAGAGCTTCTGCTTACCCCAGTCTCCACGCCCTTTAGCCATAAATGTGCCAAGTTCTCACCAGCACACCTCAGGGGCAGGTAACAAACTAAACAGGCTGTCCTTCAACAAAGAGAACATGCACTTTTGCCTTCTGAGAAGACAGAGAATTCAACACTGTGGTGTTTATAAGTAAGCATGTTGAACTGTAAACCAGGAGTCACTGTGATATTAAGTCAAGATGGAGGGTAAACAACATGAAAAGCAGACGGACCTCGGCCAGGCCACCAGCCTGTAACCCGAGTTCCATGGGACACAGCTCAGGTCAGACGCCTTTTCCTGATCCTTATGAGGATGACATCAGTTTTTCAACGGGGGGGGGGGGGGGGGGGGGACCCCTCGACATTACTCTCCGGTGAGGGTTTTCCTGTTTTCTGGGGGGTTTGTAAGAGCTGATATTTGCCAACTCAAGGTCATTTCAATTTTTTAAAAGACAGATTGCCCATTTTAGTCTTGGACTGAGCAACTGTATCTACCTCTAATACTAAATTTCTTTGTTTAAATTGCTTTTCCTTTTAAAATTCACATCATTCTGATCAGGACATGGCACTCAAAAGCTAAAATCTTGGAGCTTAAACCTGAAAACTGGTGAGGACAACCTTTCAGGAATTTGGAAATCAGTTATGACCCCCCTGAAGTCCTTAAAATACAGAATTCGGGCTCTTCATCCCATTTAACCACAAGGCAGAATGAAATAAACAGAAACATCAGCCACAAAAAACATACCAACAACTTCTTGTAAAATAGAAGCTTGCCCAAGAATTTCACATCAAATGCTTAAAAAAAAAAAGTAAAGGCTCTACAATGTTTCTTTTCAACTAGATTTCTCTAAAGTTTAATGGCATCACTCAAAAGAAGACAGACAGGCCCAAGAGACACAGGCAATTTTTCTTTCTGTAAAGTGAGGTTATAACAATGCCAAACGCATCTCTAACCACCTACAATGAAAGGACTTTGGAGAAAGCAAATCTGAGGGTAACCAATCATGGTCAGAGGAAGTGCCCTTGAAGATGGGGTCTCATTCTAGAACTGTTCTAAATCTTACCTTCTGCATGTTTGGCTTGACACAGCGAACAAAGAAAGGGTTGGAGGAGCTTAGCGTGGCCATCAAGGAATGCAGTGAGTCCTAATGGAAAGATAAAAAGTGTGTGGTGATGTAGGCTTCTAGTATACTGTCCTTCAGATTTTTCAGCACCTTTGGCACTGATCAGAAACAAATTAAAAAATATATAAATCATAGGAATAACAGTTTTCATTTTTAATCCTATCATTCTAATATAAAATAAAGTCAAAATATTAACAATCCATTGTCACTGAAATTCATTTGTCACTTCTTTAAAATAGTACCATTAAAAAAAGACTACCCTGCTAACCAGCACAAAAGCACAGGACATTTCAATGGTTGGCAGAGAACACCTGAGAAGCACGCATTGCCCCACTGGACTCATTCCTAACTCACCGTTTCCATCAAAACGACGGCCTCCCAACGCTTCGCTGGCCTTTGACCCACGACCCTCACTCTTACCTACAATCACCAGGAAGATCAATCTTTGTAACACTGCTTTCTTTTCTTTTTGCTTTAAGTTTTCTTTTTTTTGTGAATTTTTTAACATTTGCCAAAGCAGACAGCATGTAATGAATACTCATCATCAGCTTCAGTCATGGCTAATCGCATTTCATCTGATCCCTGTCTGGGTACATACCATGCCCACCCCTTAGAGAAAAGCCAATCTGAGACATGGTATTATTTCACCTCAGTATTTCGATATGCACTATTAAAGGGGAATCACTTTAAAATGTATACAGGTAACCATATATAGTCATATCACCCAAAAAAGATTTACCATGATTTCCTTAATGTTAACATTAAAAACTGCAACTGCCTCAAGTTTCATATTGAAATATTCAACTGTCACAAATTTCATAATTTAAAAAAAATTCTTACCCAAGGATATGTTTATTGATTTGAGGGAGAAGGGGAGAGAGAGAGGGAGAGGGGGAGAGAGGGAGAGGGGGAGGGAGA